>VUQH01005526.1:2330-22806 GCA_015106775.1 Etroplus canarensis | reverse complement strand
GTTGAAATATTTATCTGATTACTGTATTTCGGTTTGTTCAACATCTCAGTCTGTCCAGCCGTCATCATGTATGTGCGCAGAATTTCTAAATTTCAACATGTCCAAATATATAGAGATTCCTCAATCATCCCACCATCCAACGAGTTAGACTACTGAGCTTGTTATGACTGATGACCATGCATTTAATCAAACCATATGCATCAATAAACTGCACTAACGAGATACAAAATACCTCACTGCAACAATGGCATTAAATCTTAAGTTTTAATAGAAAAAGAAACTAGTAAAGTTTAAAAGCAAATTTAGTATTATACAATATAACTCAAATTCCAAAAATGGTTGGGAATGCTGCCTAAAATGTAAAAGAAAGCACAATACAATGACTTGCAAATCTCAAACCAATGTTTTGTTCACAAAAGAACATAAAAACATATCAAATGTTCAAAGTGAGAAAATTTACTATTTCGTGAAAAATAATAGCTCATGTTGGATTTGATGACAGCAACACATCTCAAAAAACTTGGGACAGGGCCACATTTATCACTGTGTAGCATCCCATCTTCTTTTAACAACAGTCCGTAAATGTCAGGGAACTGAGGAGACCACCTGTTGGACCTTTGGGAGATGAATGTTGCCCCATTCTTGACTGATACAGGATTCCAGTCCCTCAACAGTCCTGGGTCTTCTTTGTCACATTTTGCATTTCATGATGCGCCAAATGCTTTCAGTTCGGAAAACATCTGGACTGCAGGAAGGCCAGTCCAGCACTCAGACACTTCTACTATGAAGTCGTGCTGTTGTAACAGCTGCAGTACATGGCTTAAGATTGTCTTACTGAAATATGGAAGGACTTCCCTGAAAAAGTTGTTATCTGGAGAGGAGGTAACCTTTCCTGAGCCCATGCAGTGATTTCCATGATAGAATTCCATGATATAATCATTCCTGTTTGCAATGCAGTGCTGTCTGAGGGCCGTGTCCCTTGTGCACAGAGATGTCTCCAGATTCTTCCAATTTCTTGATGATATTATGTACTGTAGATGATGGAATATTCATCTATTTTTCAATTTTACATCAAATAGCATTATTCTGAAATTGCTTCACAATTTGTGGAAGCAGTTTCTCTCAGACTGCTGAACCTTAGCCTATCTTTAGACTCTGCCTCTCTAAGGTGCTCATTTTATACCCAATTACAATACCGGCCTGTAGCCAATTAACCTAATTAATTCCTCCAGCTGTTTGTTTTTGTTAGTACCACTTACTTTTCCAGCCTTTTGTTGCCCTTGTCCCAGCTTTTTTGAGACATGTTGCTGCCATCAAATTCAAGATGAGCTAGTATTTTTCATGAAACAGAAAAAGATCTCACTTTCAACAATTCATGTTTTTTATTTTTTGTGAGTAAAGCATTGGTTTATGAGATTTGCAAATCATTGCAGTGTTTTTTATTTATATTTTACACAGCATCCCAACCTTTTTGTAACTGGGGTTATATTAATAATAGACTTTTTACCCTAAACTAGATTCCTTTTGAAGTTATTTGTAGCTTGGCCAAAGTTTCAAATAATTAGGTCAGCAAATGTACAAGTAATCCCTGTGAGCCAAAAGTGCTTCAGACTGCCTTAATGCTTGAGAGAGAAGGGATATCCTTAATAAAGTCATCGCGGACACAGCTCTAGCTGTGAAGAGAGCTGCTATTGAAACCTTCTCTTTGTGAGGGGCAGCCAATCATAAGAAAGCTGGCCTAAATCTATAAGGTGATGTTAAAGAAAGAGGAACAAAAAACACGTAAATAAACAGAGAATGGAGTCGAGAGCTGCATTAAGGCTTAGAATAAGAGAAATAAGGATTATTTTGAACTGTAATTCATAAATATATTATAGTGCAACATTTTTTTAAAAATGGAGTTAAACATAAGCAGATTTCTTTAAAGTGGTTGATATATGTAAAACTTTTCATTTTTTTCTTGTTTTTTCTATTTTTGGAGCTTCAGAGTGTAGGATTATATGGACTTTGCTTAAGCAATTTAGTGACTGAGGCATGGAAAATATGGAAGTGTTGTGCTGTGTTGGGCATCATGTCACCACTTCAATATACAGTATAATTGCCAATGTTTATTCATATATATATATATATATCATATCATCTTCCTCTGACAAGCCTATCATTCAGTCAGGTGTATAGAGTGTGTACTTGAAAAGTTAGGTGTTACCTAACTAGGTGTTTCCTATAAATCAAAGCATATGATGACATACACCTACCATTCATGCCATTATAGATGCTCCGATGATGTGGTGACAGCTCATCTCCAGCCGGCCTCCTCTGCCCTTCTCTCACAGGGCTGCCAAACTTCACATGGTCAGGGCTCATGCTGTACTGGTGCCTATGAGTTTCTGGGCTGCCCCCCTGGACTACGCAGCCCTTTTCATGGTGCTCTCCAGTCCCCAAATGTGCTTGCCGGGGCTCAGGGCTTCCACAGCCTATACTGCTAATACTGCTCCTGTGGTGCCTCTGATAGAGCTCCCCACTACCTCCCTGGCCCAGAAAATGCTGCCTCTGACCCAGGACGAGATCAGAGCTGTGGTGCTTGGGCTGCTGCTCCGGACTTCGCTGGCCCACGTTCCTTCCATATTTTTCTGGGCTAAGGCCCCGCATGACTCGACTATGGTCGGGCACGGATATAGAGCCGCAGCGGGGCCGGCAGAGCTGGGGCAGGGTGTATGGGTACTCCAGGCTTGTACTCCGATGGCGCCCAGCTGGGTGCTCAGGACTGGACACATCCCTGTCTCCTCCACTTACCCCTCCTATTCCACTGATGCTGCTACACCTGGGTTTATGCAGAAGCTCAGGGCTCCCTTTTTCCCCACCACTGCCAACCCCACCCACTCCAGCAGCCAGGTGAGGCTGCTTATGGTGAGGGTGATCAGAGCTGTCAGCACTCCCTGCACTGGAGGTGCTGCTCCCATCTCCTACGTCTCTCATTAGAAGCCCCTGCCCAGGCACCAGCAGCAAACTATTCTGGCTGTCTATGGAGTTGCGGCATCCTCCCATTCCCACACTCCCTCCACCTCCACTTCCCCCACTGCCACCTCCTCCACCTACTACCCCCTTCTCTTCGTCTAGTAGAAGACAGAGCTCCTTCAGCTCCAGGTTCTCCCGGATTACCTCCTCTTGTCGAAGCTCCAGCTCCTTGAGTTTCTGGAGGTAAAGGGTCACCTCTTTACGCATGATGCTGGCACTGTAACGTCCCAGACGCTGCCACTCTCTGGATACACGCTTTCCTTTTTGACGATCATCATCTAAGAAGCAGCACAAGTCCCGCAGCTCACGATTATCCTCCTGCAGCTTCTGGTTAATGTCCTGAGAATGCCAGAGGGAAATTAAGAGGAATCAAGAAACAAGTGACAGTGAGTTTAAAGTCTATGGACTAAGAAACATGGAAAAAAAATAACACAGTGCTTAAAAGGAACACAAATTAGCTTTTGAAATGTTGCAAAATAACAATTTTCCATCTGTTACTTAACTTCAAGTAAATCGCCACAGCCATTGTGCAATTTAAATTCATTTCACTGCTCTTCAATGTCAAATGGTGTATGCAATCACACTGAAATGAAATCCTAATCCTCCATCTTTTGCATTAATGCACTGACTCACCGTGTACCATTAAAATGTGAAATACCAAATGCAGATTAGAACCCTCTATAGGAAATGAAAAGGCCACATACAGAAATGAGGAAACGTTAGGGAAATGAAATCACACGGCCTGAACATTTCATACTAAGCAACATTTACTCAAACATCGCTTCTTCACCTCCAAAAGACCTCCTTCTTTTCTCCTATATCTTTCTGTAACAATTTAACTCTAACCCCATCCTGCCTCTCCCGCTCACTCCTCCTTTCATACCCTCCAGCTCCTTCCTGTGTAATTAGGCCGCTCGGATGGGTGGAGAGGTGAGGAGGTCTCCAAGAAAAGCAAATGATCCCAGTGTGTTTCAACTAAGATTACCTCAGGCTGGTTCTCGGCTTTAACTGTAAACACTGTGGACACCGTGCCATAATTATTTTATTAGAAAATGAAGGCACTGGCTAAAGGTTACTGAAAGGGAGAAAGCCTGCATCCAGTTTCAAAGCAAGCACCACATTGTTGTAAATGTGCTCCACATGCTGTAGATTCATATGGGGGAATTTTCTGGGAATGTAAGGTATGTGTAGACAAGATCAGATATAGACAACACATGAAGAAATCCATAAATTTACAGAGGGAAATAGTATTAGGAGGACACATTTTTACCCTGTGAAGCCTGCTTGTAATTGCTCCATCTGAGTGGAAAGGGCAAGCTTATTGATTTTTCTAGCAGTCACAAACATCCCTTCCTTTGTTAGTTCATTTTAAAAGCCTGTTCTCCCTGCCTCAAACAAAAGTTAAAATGCACACTATAAGCCTTTCTCACATGCATATGTGCACACAGGCTTTACATCCATGCAACCTCACGTGATCTAGCACGCCATAAACAATGGTACATTAAACTTCAGAGATGCCATCTATTCTCACAGCACGTTTGCAGCGCCGCTCTCTGAACAGCACAGCGTTCCCTCCCGCGATGCGCGTTCTCAGGTGCGCTCCAAACCTATGATCTCATTCTTCACCAATGCGCGCCCCCCTCACCTTCAGCCCCCTGATCTCGTTTAAGTGCAGCTGGAGGCTGCGATTGACCTCCCGGATGAGATTCCCGTGGTCCAGGATCACGCTCATCTTGTCGGCCTCGGACCGCCTCAGCCTGCGCACCAGGTCCTCCTTGGTCCACTTGAGCAGCTCCTCGTCAGTCAGACCGGAGATGTCCTCCGCTGGACTTTCAGTCTTCGCTATCGACAGCTGAAGCTGAGGCTGGGGCGGCGGAGTCGCCTTCTCCATTGGCACGGCTCCTCCGGCACCGACGAACGGCAGAAAATACTTAAGAGGCTCGCTGACCACCTCTGCTCGCATCCGCTCCCCGGTCGACTTTTGGGTGGAAACGGTTACCGACTGTGAATCAGTCGCATAGTTTGGCCCCCTTTTTTTCCCCCCCCGACTCTCTACCTAAAGCAACAGCTGACGATGCCGGCCGGGCGGAGAAGACGCTCCGCCGTCACTGCAGCATCCTCACGGCGTGGAATGGACTCTCTGCGGCCGACACGCGTTAGAATCCAAAGTGAGGAAATTGCTTCGGTTTACGCACACCTGCCGCTCGTGGGCTCGGCTCACTGCCGGCGAGAGGAGGCAGTCCGCCGCGCACCGCACAAACACAGGCAGGAGGAAGCTGCTCTCCCCTCTCTCTCCACGGCTCTCCCTCCAGGGGCTTCAAGCAAACCAAAAATATAGTTTGACTGCAGCGCCACCTAATGTTCAAAATCATCCCAAGCAGTTGTACTGCCGCGCTCGTTCCCTCTCGGACTCACTGAAGTTAAGATTCTGCTGCTGCCTACAGACGAGACACCTGTGGAAGTGTGGTGATTTAGCAGGAAACACTGGTTTTTATAAGATATGTGCCAGGGGTCTCGAACCTGCGGCTCCAATGGTTCTTTTGTATATCTCCAGTGGCTCTGTGAGAATGTGACAACAAACAGGAACGTTTCTGTGACATTTTCATTTTGATTTATGATCACTTTATGCATTTCTTTACATTCTCCAGTTGTAAAAATGTGTGGCCTAAGCACCAAACAAAAAACAGGGATACCTGATATCACCTGATGCTTTATCCTATTCATTTTGGGCAACCTTTACTTCCACAGCCAGGACTACAGGCTTGATCTGTGACTGGACTTCAGTCAAAATTAAACAGAAATTGATCTATTTTATTTTACTGTTATTATTTTTAAAGCTATTAGACTGCTTTGTGTTTCAGTGATTATGAAAGTAGGCTACTTTTAATCTACTTAATTTGAGTGGCCTGCCATATATTCATAGCTACTATTTCAAAGTAGGACCCACAGGTTCTGTTTTGTTTTTTATTTTAAAAAAAATTTTTTTTTACATTTCCATAATTTCTTCATTTCATTCATTTTCTTCCTTTTAGAACTTTAAAAACATGGTATTATTGTAATGAAACATGGTCCACTGCAAAGCAATTATTTGTGTCTAAAAGATTTTTGATTATTTACAGCCTATTAGTAATATAAATAGACTAATTTATACTTAAAAGCCTGTATCATCCTCTGTATAAGCCTCAAGTACTGTTTTCTTATGGCTCTATTTACAAAGCCTATACAAAGTATTCACCCCTTTGATGTTTCACCCTTTTATTGCTTTAATAAATGAAATTATGGCAAATATAATTTGATTATTTTGAAAAAAAAAAAGCTTCTTTCATGTAAAAGTGAAAGCAGAGTTTTACAAACTAATGTCAATTAATCAAAATATATAAGGTTAAATAAATGTTTGCATAAATATTCACTCCCTTTAGGTCAGTATTTAGTTGACGTACCTTTGGCTGCAGTCACAGCACTGAGTCTGTGTGGATATGGCTCAGTCAGGTTGGCACATCTGGACCCTGCAGTTTTCCTCTTTTCTTCTTTACAAAACAGACCAAGTTCTGTCAGGTTGCTCAGGGATCTTTCTCCCATGAGCTCCCCCTAATTGATTATATACGTCATATGGACAAAAGTATTGAGCCACCAAAACATTACACCTAACCACATAGCATTATCACTCCTCTGCCAAACGTTACAGCGGGCAAAATGCAGTCAGGTAGGTAATATTCTCCTGGGATTTGCCAAACCCAGACTTACCTATCAGACAGCAAGAAAGAGAAGCATGTTTCATCACTCCACAGAACACGTTTCCACTGCTCCAGAGTCCAGTGATGACATGCTTTACAGCTCTCCATCCAGCTCTTAGCGTTGGGTTTGGTGATGTAAGCTGCTCAGCCATGGAAACCCACGCCATGAAGCTCCCACCATACATTCTTTGTGTTTATGTTAATGCCCAAGGAAGTTTGGAGCTATTCAGCTGTTGAGTCAGCAGACCGTTAGCAACTTTTTCACTATATGTGCCTCAGCACTTGGTTACCCTGCTCTGTAACTTTATGTGGTCTGCCATTTTGTGACTGACTTGCTGTGATTCTTAAATGCTTCCCCTTTGCAATAATGCCACTTACAGTTTACATTTAATAAAATGACTTTTTGCAACAATGGCATCTTATTACAGTACCATGCTGGAATTCAGTGAGCTCTTTAGAACAACCCATTCTCTCACAAATGTTTGTAAAGGCAGACAGGTATTTGATTTAATATATCTGCTGCAATGCAATTGAATGAAACACCTGAATTAAATGATTAAGAGGTCTAGCCCTAGGTTTGTCAATATAGTGTAGTACACAATGGCAGGCATAAACCCTGATAAGTAAAGCAGAAAACAAGGGAAACCATTAAAATTGTTAACTAAAATTAAGTTATACCAGTTCCCCCTATTTCCATTCATGGAGTTTGCGTGGAGACTGTTGAGGACTATAAATACCTTGGAGTTCACATTGACAATAAACTGAACTTCACCAAAAACACCAAAGCCATCTGTAAGAAGGATCAGAGCCACCTCTGTTTTCTGAGACGTCTCAGGTTCTTCAACATCTGCCAGACGATGCTCAGGATGTTTTATGAGTCTGTGGTAGCCAGTGCCATCCTCTATGTAGTGTGCTGGGGCAGGAGACTGAGAGTAGTGGACACCAACAGATTCTACACACTGATCTGCAAGGCCAGTAACATTGTGGATGTGGAGCTTGACTCTTTGACAGTGGTGTCAGAAAGGAGGATGCTGTCCAAGTTTAGGACTGTTCTGAACAATCCCTCGCACCCTTTACATTACATGCTGGACAGACAGAGGCGCACGATGCACCACAGAACGCCACAGGAAATCATTCCTACCTGTGGACATCAAACTTTACAACTCCTCCCTGTGACACTAGTCTCATTGTTGCTATTTGTTTATTTAGTCTAAATACTGTAATATATGTCATTTACATATCTATATATTATTTATATATTTTTCATTCCATATTCACGCTCATATTCACTCATTTCTGCATATCTGTGTGACTGTATATACTTTTGTTCTATACCCTACTGCCACCTATGCTACCCACTGTATACTGAGTTTATATGTATATAAATATTTATTTCTCATAATCATATTTATGTATACTTAAAGGAGTGTCTGGAACATAAACAATTTCCCCCCAGGGATTAAGAAAATATTCTGATTCTGATATATTCTGATTTATTTGGGGTCAACAATAACAACACCAACAATACCTTTCAAAACATATGCTGAGCTAAATCATGGGGTACATCATTTCCATCTGCAATTTAGTGGAGCAGAGGAAAAGTAGTATACAGTGGAAACATTCATTAATAGCCCTAAATGTACATTTCTCCAAGACCGGGAGAAATAGGGGTGCTGCCCCACTCCCTGTCATGAAAGGAAGACATCACAGCGCACCCTGCAGAATGTGAAAAGTAGAATGAATAAATTTGTTAAAAGACCTTAAACCATATTCCTGTTGTTATTAATATAAGAAATTTGTAATTTGGAAGTTGTGATAAGTTAAAATTCTGAATTCTATCATTTTTTTCTTTAAATTATGCTAGGTATCACAGTCAAATGACATTACACAGCCTAGTCACCCATCATCATTCAGAAAGGGATCAGCTCATACTTTTCACAGCTGTCATAAGCATCATAATGATGCAAAAACATTATAAAAAGAGCACAATGGAAGGATTAAGGAGCTTTGGACAGAGCACAAGAGAGGTGAAGTAGAGAATGCAGAAAGGGTGGAGTGGGGGGAGACAAGTATCAGGGCTGCTTTGTGACAGAAGGATAGGAGCAAGAGTGAAAGGAAAGGTTTACAAGACAGCAATGAGGCCTGCTATGGTGTATGGTTTGGAGACGGTGGCACTGACAGGAGGCAGAGCTGAAGGTGGCAGAAGCGAATATGATGAGATTTTCACTGGGAGTGATCAGGATGGGCAGCTCAGGTTGAGTGGTTTTGAAGAAAAAGTCAGAGAGACAAGGCTGAGATTGTTTGGACATGTTCAGAGGAGGGATAGTGGATATATTGGACAAAGGATGTTGAAGACTGAGTTGTCAGACAGGAGGAATAAAGGAAGCCCACAGAGAAGGTTTATTAATGTAGTGAAGGAGGACATGCAGAGGGCTGATGAGAGGGAAGAGGATGCAAAAGATAAAATGAGCTGGAGGGAAGTGGTCCACTGTGGCGACTCCTAACAGAAAAAGACGAAAGAAGAAGAAGAAAAAGAATGGCCCAGTCAAAGTCCAGATCTAATCCATCTGACAAGCCTTGAAAATGACTTTTCACAGATGCTCTCCATCCAGTCTGACTGAGTTTTAGCTATTTTCAGTCAGTCTCTAAGAAGTGCAAAGCTGGCAGAGACCTACCCCAAAAGACCTGCAGCTGTAACTGACGAGACAGGTGGCTGTACAAAGTATTGTGTCAGGGTGGCTGAACACATATGTACATCACTTTTCTGATTTTCATTTGTAAGAAATTTTGAAAACCATGCATCATTTTCCTTCCACTTCATAACTGTGCACCACTTTGTGTTGGTCTGTCACATAAAATCCCAATAAAATACATTTACGTGTGTGGTCGTAACGTGACAAAATGTGGGGAAAGTACTTTCACAAAGCAATCTTACAGCCCATCATCCCCTGGACACACAGGCAGGCCCACTTCACTACCCTCAACTTCAACACACTTCCCACGGCTCTACATCTATCAGTACACCCAGATATGAGAAAAACACACAATCCTCGAACAACACGTTATCACACAGTACAACATTGTCAGCGGACATAACATGCACACCACTGATTGTCGCCAGGATCTAGCTTACGTAGACCAAAACAACTCCTTTTCCCATGGTTATTCACTTCCACCGCATACGTAACGTACTGACGTCATCGACAGACGAACCAATAGGAGAGGGCCGGACTTGGAGTAACACGTCATTCTAGTAGAGCGCAAACGCCGGCTGGCAGGGAGTGATCCTCTCACCTTCAGCTCCGTGTCAAATTGTACATCCGTGTCAATTGACCACCAAATGCTGTAACTTGTTTCCAACCGAAAAGACTCTTTAGCTTTGCTCAGATCTCAATCCGACTCCATATAAAAGGTAAGAGTTCGATTTAAGTTTGTTGCTTTCGTCTGTGAAGGGACAGGAAGTAGGTTAAAGCTACACCCCGTTTAGCTAACACGTCGGGGCAAGCCGGGCGAGCTGGCGTTAGCTGGCGGGTGTTTGAGTGCTGGAGGAGCAAACAGCGTGTTTTTTCTGCAGCTGTGACCAAAATAACATTATCTGTTAAACTCGCCGGGCTTCTACTACATCGCCGTTATGCTGTGTTTTGGCTATCAGCGCATACCGCATAAATAAACACTTGAATGAGTGCCAGTCCTGATAAACTCACTGGTGGCTTCATTACTGATATACGTGGCGTGTGTGCGGGGTTGAAAAGGTATTCAAATTCATATTCCAGGAAAGTAGCTCAAAATGGTGACTTGACTTTTTTTGGCTTTTCTTACACTTCCTGATTTGTAAGTGAAATGTGGATCGTACTCATTGATTTGAATTATTTTTTTTCTCCCTTTATGCACAATGTGAAGCAGTCAGCTGCAGAGTTAGTATAGTTTTGTAGTTTCTAATTAGGTTTTTGATTTTGTTTCTTTTTTTTGTTTGTTTTCAATTCAGTTTAGTTTTAGTTAGGCTCCACAGTGGGTTTGCTCATCTGTTGAGTATTTATTGTTTGAAAATGTTATTTTTCCAAGTCAGGTTTATTTATATAGAACCAACTTGTAACAAGGCACCTCAAGGGGCTTTACGCTGTAGGGTCTTTACCTTACGGTGTAAAGCTCCTTGAGGCGATCCTCTTTGAGCAAATAATTGGTGACCGTGGGAAGGAAGAACCTTTAAACAGGAGGAGACCTCCGGCAGAACATTGGCTCGACCGGTTGAGGGAGAGGGAAGACAACATTTTATGACATGCAGCAGTAGCAAATAAATGCATGAGGGGTGTAGCAATCGCCAGCACATCATTAGAAGCCCCAGCAGCCGAAGCAAATTGCAGCATAACTAAGCCCTAACTATAAGCTTGATCAAAAAGGAAAGTTTTAAGCCTAATCTTAAATGTAGAGAGGGTGTCTGTCTCCCCAGTACAAACTGGGCACTGCTTCCGCAGGAGAGGAGCATGATAGCTGTAGGCTTTGCCTCCCATTCTACTTTTAAAAACTTGTATTAACCACAAGTAGGCCTGCGCTGTGAGAGAGCTGTGCTCTGTTGGGGAAATATGGTACAGTGTGGTTTTTAAGATAGGATGGAAGCTTTATTTTAGTTTTAGTGTTAATTTTAGTTTTTTAATTATTATTATAATATGGATGGTATTTGTCAAGGGAACATGTAGGTTGTTCAGAATACAAATTACAGTACAAACACAATACTTTTTGAAGGCAGCTGACTCAGTCATGTAGACATTGTGTTTCCCCATAAACATAAACACCGAATCTTCATCAGACAAGGTGTTTCACCAAATTTGACCAAAGTGACAAAGACTAAAAAACTAAAGACACTTCCCGTATATTATTTTATTTTATTTAGTTTTATTAAAACACAGTACTGGTTTAGTTAGTTTTAATTTTTATCAAAAGGATAGGGATACTCAATTCATTAGTTTGATAACAGATTCTTTAATGTCAGTAATAATAATAATAATAACTTAGTATTTAGAAATTAATAGCCATTCCTAAAATACTCCTTAGTGCCAGGGAGACAAGGTTTATGTATAAAGCACACTTTGTAAATTGAGACCCCTCCTGCTTTTAATAATTAAAACAAAGGAACATCCAGTAGTAGAATAACAATTGCCTGCATTCCTAAACTTTCACTGAGTGGCTTAATACAATATAAGGAAGTGTATAAATGACTAAAAAAGAGAGACTTTTCACAGTACATATATATTTGTAAGTGCAAAATTAGAATAGGAGTTCATCTAAGTTGTGGAAATATGCTACCTTTTTGTTTGTTTTATGAGAGAGAACCGATTGTCTTTGGACAGTGTGCTGTCAGTCAGATGGGTAATTTGAAGATATCACCCTTGTCTCTGGGATAGGTTAACTTTTACTTTACCATGTTACAAATTCCACTTTCTGAAATTACTTAAAAGTATCAGTAAGTTGAGTGAGACACTTTTGGCTGCTCCCTTATTTCCATCCAAGGGGGTTCACCAAGGTTGTTGAATCCACATGTGACTTGGCATAGAGTGTTGCACCATCCATCTGGGCCTGGGACAGGGACTAGGAGCACACTGGCTTGTGACCCCCATGGCTGGACTTGTGTCTTCTCCTGGTTGTGTCCTGTGGCCCTTTCATGTGTGAACCGCTACATTATGGAGAACACTGCATCAGCTGGCTGAGTAATTCAGAAAAAAATTCAAATGGATTATTGAAATCATGTTTTGAAAACAATCAGCAGACTCACAAGGATGCTTGGCAGTTCTTTGCAGAAGGCGTCACTTATGTTTCACTGATGTACACCAGCAAAGATAGAGCCTAAAATACCCCCAGGACTCCTCTGCACTCTTTTCAAAACTTGTTGGTCAGGTTTCTGATGACAAAACTTGTGCGTCATGCTTTCGAAGGTCTGTTTCTTATTTTAGCATGCAAGGGAAAGGATCGTGAGTATAAAGACCAGGTGTTCACTGAAGGTAGTACAAGAGAGCAGGTACACAGCGAGGAGAGAGAAGAACAGGTGGTTTGGAGTTATACAGTTTGGACTACCACTCCCAAATTGATGATCTTTAATTCTTCAACTGAACTGAAAACCTCACTGTGCGTTTTTGGGATCTTTTTCTGCTGAAGCTCTGTGATGGCAACGTACCAGGAGTTCATCCAACAGAATGAGGACAGGGATGGGGTGAGATTCAGCTGGAACCTCTGGCCCTCAAGCCGCCTGGAAGCCACCAGGCTGGTGGTCCCTGTCTCCTGTCTGTACACACCACTGAAGGAGAGGCCCAACCTGCCACCGGTCCAATATGAACCAGTTTTGTGCAGCCGGGCCAATTGCAAGGCAGTGCTCAACCCATTATGGTGAGTTGCACGGAAAAACGATACTCAGGCTTGCAAGTGTATACATTTGAATGCTGCTATATCACTATGAACTGTGCATTTGGTACTTTTTGGCCTTAACTTTCAGTCATGGTGTAATTTCCCTGTCTTTTTGTCTTTTAGTTTCATAATCTATTTAAGCAGATGCCTCTTCTTGACATTTTTTCAATGTAGTGTCATTTTTGTAAACGTAAATGGGAATAAAAAGAGGTGCAGGGATTTGAATTAGACTTTTTAACACATCAGCACTTCCAAATGCTGAGGTGTTCCAACTGTTGGGTGTGGTACATAAGAACTGCAAATACCTAAATTCACCTTGTGTATATTACTTTCAGTCACAGTTACACCTCTGACAATTAGCTGCTAACATTATTTTTCTTAATTCAATTTTTTTTTTTTGTACAGTCAAGTTGACTTCAGAGCAAAAATATGGGCGTGCAACTTCTGCTTCCAGAGAAACCCAGTAAGTACTGAGGTTAACAGCATAATTTAATCTTAATGCTTTTGATACAAAGTGTTGCCAAAATGTGTACATGCCTTAGTAAGTTTATGTTGTCAAGCTGCATTGCATTTTTTAGGCTGGTTAATCTTGATCTCTCTTTGTGTCTGTGTGTGTGCAGTTCCCTCCCTCTTACGCAGGCATATCAGAAGTGAACCAGCCAGCTGAACTGATGCCACAGTTTTCTACAATTGAGTACATAGTACAGGTAAATACTGCATACATGTCTGCACTCTGACCTTAGCCATGTGTGCGAAGTACGGAGGATGTAAGGTGTAAAGGTGGACTAATTGCAGTAGTATCACATACACTTCTTTTTTTTAGTCTCAGACCCAGGCAATGAGCTCAGTGTCATCCTTTGACCGTGTTACATCACTTTATTTTTTAGTACTTTTTATTATGAGTTCAGTGAACATTTATTGGCATCTTTAAGATTATATTCATTAAATGGCAGATGGATTTTATACTTGGCTACTTAGATCAACAACTAACTGGTTATGTCAGTGACAGAGGTCTCTAAAGTAGTCATATTAAATTATACAGGTGGCTGTAAAAATGTTTAATTGTAATTATAAAAGTCTTGGTTGTGAAACCACTTAAGGCCATCTCTGCTAGTGGCATTCATAGAGAAACATATATTCAAGCAGCCAACCACACATTAATTCCTCCTCATCCTCTTCTCTTTGTGCCTGTAAACATGTAAAGGAATGAATAAATCATTATCTCCATGGTTTGTCACTCTGTGATAATGGGTGATTGGAAACAAAGCTTCTTGATTTCATCAGTCTTTGACCTTCCTTGCCTGCCTCTTTACAGCGTGGTGCTTCAGCCCCTCTGATCTTTCTGTATGTGGTGGACACATGTTTGGAAGAGGAAGACCTCCAGGCCCTCAAAGAGTCTCTCCAGATGTCCCTCAGTTTGCTGCCCCCTAATGCTCTGGTGGGCCTCATCACATTTGGACGCATGGTCCAAGTTCATGAGCTCAGCTGTGAGGGGATTGCCAAGAGCTATGTGTTCCGAGGCACCAAGGACCTTACCTCTAAACAGATACAGGTGAGTCTAGGCAAAGGCTTTGGAATTCGGTGGAGTTAGAAAAATAAAATAAAGTTGTGTAAAGTCTGTGAAGCAGTGCAGTGACATAACCTCTATTCAACTTATTAATGTGTCTTTATTTTATATTTTGCTTCAGGAGATGCTGGGTTTAACAAAGCCAGCGGTATCAGGACAGCAGGGTCGCCCTTTGGCCCCTCAGGATGCTGTTGCTTCTTGCAAGTATGGAGGAGCATTAACACTTCCTACTTATCATTTTATAATCACTGTTTTTAAATAAAACCTACAGCACTTGGTTTTTTGTCTAAGACGTGCATGTTTTCGTATCCAGGTTTCTTCAACCAGTTCACAGAGTTGATATGAATCTGACAGACTTGCTGGGAGAGCTTCAGAGAGACCCCTGGCCTGTACCTCAGGGAAAACGGCCACTCCGCTCCACTGGTGTTGCACTGTCCGTTGCTGTCGGGCTTTTGGAGGTATGACGAAAACTTATGTTGTACACATGTGGGTAAAATTATGCTGCACTGCAACACAAATATTCATCAGTACAACCGAAAAAAATGAATTATCAGTCACTGAAGCACTTTTTAGGAACCTGGACTTTAGCTTCTCAGAGACAGTCCTGCCACATGTACCTGTTCAGAACAGCACACACTTTCTGATAATTATCTTCTGCACAATTGGTATATGTGCTCTGTCCGTTCAAAGGCTGTTTCCTGTTTGAGTTCTGTGTTTTTTTTTTGGTTTTTTTTTTTTTCCTTCCTCAATCATTATCCTCTATCTGCTTGTACTGCTAATCTAAGTGGTTATATAACTGATAACAGAACATTCCCCAGCTGTACTAGCATACATTTTGCTCTTTAAGTGACTCCAGATTCACTGATTTGTCTTAAGGCATTTGACTTGATGACTGAGTAATTTTCATATAAAGGGTAACCACAGCTTGGCATCAAGTGTAAGCTGGGTCATATTTCTCTGTGAATGAGCACACTTTGTCCCATTTGTAAATGAATCAGCATTTACATAGACTATATTATCAAATGGACACGTCATATTTAAAGCAAATACCAGCTACTTGGTAGCTACTTGGCTCATTTCCAAATGTTTCAGTGTGTCTCAGTCTTTCCCAAACTCTTGGACTATGGACTTAACTGCTGGAAGAGTTGGCGATGAAGTTTGCCCTTTGCTTATTTGCTTATTACATGAACCCTCATTCTGACTTTTTAGACATTCATTTTTACCACCATTTCTAGTCTTCTGGTTCTTGCTTGTATTGGTTGCTATCAAAACACGTGAAATTTTTGCCTGTTTTTTCACAGGTAACCACAATTCATTTAACGTTTTCCTAGCAGCCACCACTGACCTTCCCTCTGCTTTTAATGCCCCTTTTTAAATGTCAAATTTCAGAAGTACATCACCAGACTCGTGCTTATTATCCACATGCGATCCCATAACATGAGATCTCAGCACTACTACTGCTTTGGGATGTAGGCGAATGACAAGCTCGCTATGCTGAATTGCAGTTTGAAGTATAGTGTTGCTTCTACCAGCTGAAATCCATTTTCTCACCTGCTATCCTCAGGGTACATTCCCCAATACAGGGGCTCGTGTGATGCTTTTCATTGGTGGCCCACCCACCCAGGGCCCAGGAATGGTGGTGGGAGATGAGCTCAAAACCCCAATCCGTTCCTGGCATGACATCCAGAAGGACAATGCTCGCCATCTGAAAAAGGCTACCAAAGTAAGCATGCTGTAGTATTTGTGTTTGAGTGAAATCTTTTGTTATACATATTTTTTTTTTCTTAAACAAACATCTATTATCTAATTAATTTAATTGCACAGATGTGTTTGAGCTGTCAGATTATATTTACTGACATTAAATTTCATGTTGCCTCTGTTTGGATTTTTAACAGTACTATGAAGCCTTGGCCAACCGTTCAGCAGTGAATGGCCACAGTATTGACATCTATGCATGTGCCCTAGACCAGACTGGACTGCTTGAGATGAAGTGCTTATCTAATCTCACTGGGTAAGGACACTAATTGTTAAATTGGTTTAAGGTGCAATTGTATTTGTCTGCCCTTTCTAAGGATATTCAGGCATCTTAACAATTTGTTGTGCTGTGTTTCAGGGGACACATAGTGATGGGAGACTCCTTTAATACCTCATTGTTCAAGCAAACCTTCCAGAGAGTCTTCAGTAAGGACTACAATGGTGACTTCCACATGGCATTTGGAGGTGTCCTGGAAGTTAAGGTAAAGGGTTAATTTAATCCTTCAAGTCCTATGTGTAACTTGTTTCTGTACTGGGACTTGTGATGTCGAAACACAGGGAAAGATGTTGAAAAAGTAATATTTATGCTTCTCTACGTTTGGCTTCACAGACATCAAGAGAGCTGAAAGTTTGTGGGACCATTGGACCGTGTGTTTCACTCCACTCAAAGGCTTCCTGTGTTTCAGAGAATGTGAGTGACTGACCCAGATGAAACTGGGTTATTTAAATTCTTTGCTCTCACATTAGGTAATGTGAGACCTATCATTTACTGACATTCATGACAATATGTTCTCTGTTTTGTGTAGGAAATGGGCATTGGTGGCACCAGCCAGTGGAAAATATGCAGTCTCAACCCCTCCACCACTTTGGGCATTTATTTTGAAGTTGTGAATCAGGTAAAAGGAGAACTTGAACCTCAGCTTTTTAGCTATGATAGAATTACATTAAGCTGATGGTAGTACAGTTGTTACGTGCGTCAAACAATGAATAGTTGTAATAAAGAATCCCGACATTGTTCACTAAAAATTCTTCCAACAAGGGCTTTTTGTGTATTTTTCTTCCTGTAAGATAGAAATGCTTGTTAACTGCAGTCTTGTTGGTTCCCTTGTTTTGTTTTTGCAGCACAATGCACCAGTCCCCCAGGGTGGACGCGGAGCAGTTCAGTTTGTGACCCAGTACCAGCACTCCAGCACCCAGAGGAGGATACGAGTCACCACCATCGCCAGGAAGTAAGACTCCAGTTTTATTGTTGATGTAAATGGAGGTGACTGCACCTAAATATGTACTTAAATTTGGTATGTTCTTACCAAACTGGTTCCTCTGAAAAAATGTCAGAAGGGAATATAAATATAGCATAAATTAATGTTATAATGAGCCTAATATGTAGCCAAGAAAGTGACAGCTGCAATCACTACAAAGAATGTTTGCCTTCCTGCAATTTAGGCCAACACCTTCAGAGACTGGCTTGCATGTGCGTCATTTATACCACACCTACACTCACCTGTACCTCTCTTTCTGCCCTTCCCCTTTTGTCTTTCTTTCTGTAACTACTCCAGCTGGGCAGATGCCCAATCTCAGATTCAGCACATCGAGTCATCATTCGATCAGGAAGCAGCTGCAGTGCTCATGGCTCGCTTAGGAGTCTTTAGGGCGGAGTCTGAAGAAGGTCCTGACGTGCTGCGTTGGCTTGACAGGCAGCTCATCCGCCTGGTAAGTGACATTCCTACATACCAGCCGATCCCTCTTTGGTCTTTGTGACAATTCAACAATGCATAGTTGAAATAATTAGGACTGTGTGGTGTAAATGGTTAAAACATAATTTCATATTTAGCTATTGTGTTATGCCTGTATGATGTCCATGTTATGTACAGTATGTTAAATATTTAAACAAACTTATTTTCTTCCATTGTTTCAGTGTCAGAAGTTTGGCCAGTTCAATAAAGATGATCCTACGTCCTTCAGACTGTCAGAGTCTCTGTCCCTTTACCCACAGGTAAAACTGCAACCAACTGCAAAATGTGTAATTTGAGTAACATATACATATAATAATTTTAAATACATTAAATTGAAACTGAAATTAACAATTTTTTTTTCATTCTCCCCTACACCTGCAGTTTATGTTCCACTTGCGGCGGTCACCATTTCTGCAAGTGTTCAACAACAGCCCAGATGAGTCATCCTATTACAGGCATCACTTTGTCAGACAGGATCTGACCCAGTCCCTGATCATGATCCAGCCCATCCTCTACTCATACTCCTTCCACGGACCACCAGAGGTCAGCCTCATACCCTCCACCACCAGTGTTATGCGTTACCCACTGGTAGCAGAGCTGCTGGCATTTCCTTGAAGTTTCTGCAAAACAGTTGATGTTTTTGGTGCTAAACTGTTGTTTGTTGTGTCATGGATGTGTTACAGCCTGTGCTCCTGGACAGCAGCAGCATCCTGCCAGATCGAATCCTGCTGATGGACACTTTCTTTCAGCTGGTTATCTACCATGGAGAGGTGAGACAACAGCCCACTAGCCTATTAAAAATGTTATTGTAAATAAACCATATGTTTGCTGTTTAAGAAAATTCATTTCATATCCTTACATTTTTCTTGATGCAAAACACTACTTTTTTCAGACCATAGCTCAGTGGCGAAAAGCAGGATACCAAGAAATGGCTGAGTATGAGAACTTCAAACAACTGCTGCAGGCTCCACTGGATGATGCTCAAGAGATCCTACAGACACGCTTTCCCATGCCGCGCTACATTGACACAGAGCACGGAGGCTCCCAGGCTCGCTTCCTGCTCTCGAAGGTCAACCCGTCACAGACCCACAACAACCTCTACGCATGGGGACAGGTACAGTATTATAACATGCAATTGTATTTCTGTGTGTGGACTGAAAACCACTTAATTTGGAGAGTCTTAATTAAGGCTCCATTCAACTATATAAATGTAGGACATTTTCAGAGATCAATCTAAATATTATCAAATGTAGTGGTTTCCTTTCTATCTGATGTAGCTTCATTGGGCTGTATGGCAGTCTTTATAAATGCAAAGTTATAAAATGTTTTTTTAAATTTTCTAAAGTTCTTATTTTATCCTTATATCCAAGTATATACTAAAATCCCAGGACTGACTTTAAATCTTCTGAGTTGTCAACCCTGATTGTTTTTCAGCTATAGCACAGACGAGCTGTCAGTAAGTGCAGGTCTTGGATAAGCTAACCTCTGATTCTAACTGGGGAAGATTGAAAGCTGAAAATAGCAGTAATCTCTTATTTCCCAAGTCAAGGAAGAGCTGAGCTATAACCTGTTATATACTGCTGCAAAAAAATCTACAGCGGTCTGAGAATGAGATTATCAACAGAACGTGGTCTTGCATAAGCTAATCTTAGGAACAGTGCATGTTGTTCATTAAAGCAGTCAGTTATGTCATGACAAGATGTGTTTGTAAAAATGAGTAAATCACCATTTTGCTCCTCCTTTGTTTCTTTGTGACTGTAGGAGACAGGAGCCCCCATCCTGACTGATGACGTGAGCCTACAGGTCTTCATGGACCACTTGAAGAAACTGGCTGTTTCCAGCTCAGCGTAGAACTGTCTATTCCACCATAAAGAGAAAACGAGTGATGCTATGTTCCCCTGGGATCCATTAACATTTCCCTAATTTTGTAAAGAAGCCAAACCTGGACAGTCTACTCTGCGTGCTTGTTTAATATTACTGTTAGCTGTCTTGAGAGTAATGTGACATTTACATGGCACAAAAAGGAACAGATAAGGGGGTGGAACATTTCTAAAGATATATGGTAGCAACATGTCTACTTTTCATTAAATAACTTATTTATGAGAAATGGTTCCAGTTCTCTAGAACCAGCCAATCATTGTGTCAGTAATATCAAATTCTCTGTTTAATATTTGGTATCACCTCTGACATGCAGAATGATTAGACTAATAATTTCATTTTTTTGTTATAAAATATGTATCTACTGCATCAGGCTGTGTATAAAGTGCTGTTTAATAGAA
>VUQH01005520.1:0-10592 GCA_015106775.1 Etroplus canarensis | reverse complement strand
GATGACCTGGCCTCCACAGTCACCTGACCTAAACCTAATCGAGATGGTTTGGAATAAGATGGACCGCAGAGTGAAGGCAAAAGGGCCAACAAGTGCTCAGCATCTCTGGGAACTCCTTCAAGACTGTTGGAAAATCATTTCAGGTGACTACCTCATGAAGCTCATCGAGACAATGCCAAGAGTATGCAAAGCAGTAATCAAAGCAAAGGGTGGCTATTTTGAAGAATCTAAAATATAAAACATGTTTTGAGTTATTTCAAACTTTTTTCTTCACTGCATAATTCCATATGTGTTCATTCATAGTTGTGATGGCTTCAGTGAGAATCTACAATGTAAATAGTCATGAAAATAAAGAAAAACCATTAAATGAGAAGGTATATTTAGATATATAGATATGTGGTCAAATTGTGTAACTGGCTAGATTAACTTGTACCAGAACAGAACAGCAGTATATGCATTGTGTAGTTAATTTTAGTAGCTAATATTTAATAATGTTTTACCTAGTTGTATTTAATGTAATACCAATTAACTGGCACTGTCTAGAAAAATACAGCTCATAAATTACTATCTTGACATTTGAATAGTATTGTGACTGCACCCACTTTATCAGGCTGGTACACAGCTAACGAGAGCTGAGGACACACAAGTCTGAAAGAGGTTTCAGAGGTCAGTTGCTGAGGTGTAGCTTATAGACAACGAAGAAAGAGTTATCAAGGCTGATTCATTCGTAGCCTTAAGGACGTTATCGTACTAGGTAATTTAGTCCAGACTTATGGCTGGAGGTGATAATAGCTTGAGGAACACAGATAAAGACTTAGACATATACCATAATTAGGGGGTTAATTATGTTTATATTACCTTTGATGGTGCTGAAACTCTCACTTGCTCCCCCCACACATTCTTCTCAAATTTTCTTATGGCTGCATACTGCTTCCTAGCTGCCTGCTCCCTCACACCCCGTTTCTCAATATGTTGCCCACAGCTGCTTCTGTCTGAAAACTGTCCAGCTAATTAACTGGTGGGTCTGTGGTAGTAATAAGAATCATGACAACAGATGAACAATACATCTGCTACTCTTAAATTTTTCTAATGACACTGGGTCCTCCTTGGGCCTCATTGAAACTCACCATCCACCCAGGGACTGTACAACTTCTAAACCAGTCTTTGGTTTCGAGATGACACTTTGAATTTACATTTGCCATCATCAGCAAGATCAAACACTAGCTGAAAAAACATGAAAAAAGCTTTAAAAAAGCTGATCCATTCTAGTTCTGGTTTATTGCAGGTATCTGCAGTAAAAGAATACACTCTGTGGACAGACGTATTCCGCCACCTGCATATTACACCTGCAGGAGCTTTTGTGACATCTCATGCCAAATTCATAGGCATTATGGATTTAGTCCTCCCTTTGCAGCAATAACAGCTTCCACTCTTCTGGGAAGGCTTTCCACAAGATTTTGGAGCGTGTGGGAGTTTTTGCCCATTCAGCAAGGAGAACATTTATGAGGTCAGACACTGATGTTGCGTGAGGCTCACAATCTCTATTCAGTTTCACCCCAAAGGTGTTTGATGGGATTGAGGTCAGGGCTCTGTGTAGGCCTGCTAAGTTCTTCCACACCAGACTCATCCTTTATGGAGTTTGCCTTATGCACTGGGACACAGTCATGCTGGAACAGAAAAGAGCTTTCTCCAAACTGTCCTCACAATGTTGGAAGCATGGAATTGTCCAAAATGTTTTGGTAAGCTAAACCATTAAGGTTTCCCTTTACTGGAACTAAGGGGCCGAGGCCAACCTGAAAAACAACCCATTGTTCCTCCTTCACCCAACTTTACAGCTGGCGCAGTGCAGTCAGACAGGTAATATTCTCCTGGCATTCACCAAACTTAGACTTGTCCATCAGACTGCCAGATAGAGATGTGTGACTTGCCACTCAACAGAACAAGTTTCCACTACTGCAGAGTCCAGTAGTGGTGTGCTTTACACTACTTCATCTGAAACTTTGCATTGTGCTTGGTGATGTAAGGATTGCATGAAGTTGCTCGGCCACGGAAACCCATGCCATGAAAATCCCAGTGCACAGTTTTTGTGCTGATGTTCATGGCAGAGGAGATGTGGAACTCTGCAGTTATCATTCAACAGAGCCTTGGCAACTTTGCGCATCATGTGCCTCAGGACTGAGTGACTTTTCTCTCTAACTTTATGTGGTCATTAATTTCATGGCTGAATTGCTGTGGATCCTAAAAACTTCCACTTTGCCATAATATCACTTACGGTTGATGGTGGAATATTTAGGAAACACGAGATTTTACAAACTGCCTTGTTGCAATTATGACATCTTATTACAGTATATTACATTACAGTACAGTACCTCACTTGAATTTAATGAGCCCGTCATAATGATCCATTCTTTCACAAATGTTTGTAAAGACAGACTGCATTTTATACACCTGTGCCAGTGGGACTAAATAAAACAGAAAATGTTTAAGAGGTGTGGTAGTGAATGCGTGATTTTCAGTCAGTCAATAACTTGGCATAAACTTTATTTATGATGCATAAAAGATTCAGCATGACTTTGATGAAAGAGTAATATGCTAATATTTATTTGTTAAATGCTTTTGGATCCTTTGAAGATGGAATGTATCGATGAGCAAATTCACATTAGGATTTGCAGTGTTCAAAACTTCAGCTGTTGACCATATAGTTTGTATTTAAACACTCTAATTGGTTGAATACACCTAGCACACGCTAGTAATTTCCATAAGACATCAGTTAAACTGATAACTGACGCCTTTTGGAAATTAACAAAAGTTCTAAATTCTGTTTTAATTTCTTGTAACATCTTGTTATAAGATGTAGATCTACAGCCTATCCCTGACTTGGCCATAACATCTTTTTTGACAAACTACTCTACATCTACCCATATTAACACATGATCCTTTCCACTATGGTCAAGATGTACAGAACATAAACAGACACTGACATTTCAAGGAGCCTGCTATAAAGTGTTATTACACTGAGCTATAAAAGTGCCAGATAACTTATGGTTAAATAAAAAGTGAAAAATGAATTAGACATTTAGGAACCAAGAGCAGCTGGATTTGTGTGACTGCTGTGATTTTTAACCATTTAATAAATTTGGGACCAGAATACCCAACTCAAATGTAGGGCTAAACTAAAAATGTATGAAGATGAAAAATAAAATCTAATTATTAACTGCTTTGAGACTGTTGAAGTACCATTTTCTTTATCCCTTATCCAATTCAAGGTCTCAGCGGGGCTGGAGCCTACCCTAGCTGCAATAGGGCAAGAGGCGGGGTTCACCTTGGACAGGTCACCAGTTTGTCATTGGGTTATGACCTTAAATGTGTTAAAACGAAAAAAGATTATTGATCCACTTGGTGAATTTAGAGAGGAATTGTGTAAAATGGTGTAATTTCCCATTTTTAATCACCAGATCTGCTTCCTTAAAACATTTTTTTACAATCTGGGCCATAGTTTTATAGTTGTAGCTCTTATTCTAGTAGGTTATAAAACATTTTACAGAGTAAATTGATCAGTGAGATCTCAAAGTATTGCAGAATTCCTGAGACATAAAGACATGTCATTATTAGGCCTGCAACATGATGAATAAATCCCTTCTTATTTATTACAGTTTTTCAAACAAGGCAAGCAACCAGTATTTTTCTAAACTGTGATACTTACCCTTAATTATTTCAGACATGTATTTAATGAGGATGTTAGTTTTATGTTTGAGGGCTAACATGAGAGCTTGTTTGTCAAAATGAAAACACTTTAGTTAGACTTTAAAGGCTATCCTCTGGAGATTTACTCCCCACTAAGTGGATATAGAGTCAGGTCTAGTCTAGTATTTGGGCAGTAAAACAGCTTTCTTAATTTTGCCTCTGTACATGACCACAATGGATTCAAAATTGAGCAATCAAGATATAATTAAGTGTAGGATTTCAGCTTTAATTATAGGGGTTCAACAGAATAATAACCCTTTAGGAATTACAGCGTTTTTACACAGCCCCTGTATTTTCAAAGGCTCAAAAGTAATCACACAATTGACTCATAAGCAGTTTCATGGCCAGGTGTGGCCTGTTTCTCAATATCTGATGACATATTAGGGTATAAAAGGTTTTTTGAAGTGTAGAATTTGTATTTGATAGTTGTTCATGCAAACTCTTACTATGCAGTCCAAACAGGTTTTATGCATGTAAAAATCATTAGGCTGAAAACCAGGCTTTTTAAAGTGAAAGAAGAATGCACAGTGACCTCAGCAACATCAAAACACCTGAAAGGATGCAAAAGAACTAAAATAAATTAAATTACACCAAGATTTAATTAATTGCTTAAGAAAAAGCCCTTCACTACATCTAGCCAACTCAGGAATACTCTCGAGGACGTGTATCATCGTGAAAGTCTACAATCAAGAGACGCTTTCGTGAATGTAAATACAGAGGGTTTACCTCAAGAGCCATACCACTGGTAAAACTCAAGAACACAAAGGCCAGACTAGACTTTGCCTTAAAATCCAGCCAGATAATTTTGCTTGAAAAAAGCTTCATCATTCTTGAATAAGATTCTTTGGACAGATGAAACCAAGATAAACTTGTACCAGAACTATGGGAAGCCAAGAAAGGAGAAGAGAGGAAGGGCTAATTATCCATGCGTATTGAATGGTAGAGTCACTGTCATGACATTGGCATGTATGGTTTCCAGTGGAACCGACTCAGTGTTTTTTATTGTTGAACTGACTGCTGAACTGACGTGAACTCTGGTGTGTATAAACACATTTTCTGCTCAGACTCAAAGGCTGCAGCACTGATAGGACAGCACTTCACTGTATAGATAAGGTGCTTTAGTTCTGAAAGCAAAGAAATGAAATTTTCATAACTGATCAAGTCAGCCACCTGACCTCAACCTAGTTTTGAGCATGTGTTTTACTTAGTCAAAGTAAAAACAGAAGGCAGATAGTCCTACAACAAAGTAACCACTTATTGCATCTGCAGTAAAGACCTGAAAAAGCTCAAACAAAAAATTTAGTAATGTCCATGGGTTTCAGACTTATGGCAGTTATTGACTGCAGAGGAGTTTCAGCTAAATAGTCCATATTGACACACTTATCAGCAAGCTATGTCAAAACAAATGTATGGAAAAATAGTAAACATTCCTATATCCATTTGTCCATCCGTCCGTCCGTCGTCCACCGCTTTTCCAGGGGTCCGAGAAGCCCAGACTTTCCTCTCCCCAGCCATCTCCTCCAGCTCTTCAGGGGGGGCACACTGGGAGACATAGTCTCTCCAGCATGTCTTCCTCAGGGCCTCCTCCCAGAGGGATGTGCCTGAAACACCTCAAGCGAGAGGCATCCAGGAGGCATCCTGATCAGATGCCCGAACCACCTCAGCTGTCTCCTTTTGATGTGGAGGAGCAGCAGCTCTACTCTGAGCCTCTCCCAGATGACCGAGGTCCTCACCCTATCTCTAAGGGTGAGTCCACCAACCCTGCAGAGAAAATTCATTTCGGCCACTTGTATCCGCAGTTTCATTCTTTCGGTCATTACCCAAAGTTCATGGCCATATGTGAGGTTAGGAACGTTGATTGACCGGTAAATTGAAAGCTTTGCCTTAGAGCTCAGCTCCCTTTTCGCCACGACAGACCAGTACAACAAGTATAAAACAAATGCTGCCCTGATGCGTCTGTCAGTCATTGGCTTCATCCTCCCCTCACTCATGAGTAAGAACCCGAGATACTTGAACTCCTCCACTTGGGGCAGGACCTCGTCACCTACAAGGAGAGGGCAATCCACCCTTCTCTGGCTGAGTACCAAAGACTCAGACTTGAAGGTACTGATTCTCATACTGGCTGCTGCATACTCAATAACGAACCAACCCAGCAAGGCCTGTAGGTCATTGCTCAATGGAGCCATCAGAACCACATCATCCGCAAACAGTAAAGATGAGATCCTATGGCCACTGATCATGACAGCCCCTGTTCTCTGGCTGTGCCTAGAAATCCTGTCCATGAAAATTATGAGCAGGATCGGTGACAAAGGGCAGCCCTGGCGGAGTCCAACTCTCGTTGGGAATGAGTTCAACTGGTTGTTGGCAATACGAACCAAACAATCACAATGGTTGTATAGAGGCCAGATTGCTCGTAGCAATTAGTCCGATACTCAATACTCTCGAAGCACCCCCACAAGAAACCACGAGGGACGTAGTTGAATGCCTTCTCCAAGTCCACAAAACATATGCAGACTGGTTGGGCAAACTTGCATGCACCCTCAAGGATCCCTGAGAGGGTAAAAAGCTGGTCCAGTGTGCCACGACCAGGATGAAAATTGCATTGTTCCTCCTGAATCTGAGGTTCGGCCATTGGCTGTACTCTCGTCTCCAATAACTTAGCATAGACCTTCCCAGGGAGGCTGAGGAGTGTGTTCCCTCTATAATTGGAACACACCCTCCAGTCACCCTTCTTAAAGAGGGGAACCACCACCCCAGTTTGCAATGCTAAAGGTACTGTCCCCAACTTCCATGCAACGTTGCAGAGACGTGTCAGGACAGCCCTATAACATCCAGAGCCTTTAGGTACTTGGGCCGAATCTCATCCAAACCTGGGGCCCTGCCACAGAAGAGTTTTTTAACTTCTGCAACCTCAGCCACAGTGATGGGCGAGTCACACCCCCTCGTCCTTAGGCTCCACTTCTGCTATGGAAGACGTGTCAGTGGGATTGAGGAGATCCTGAAAGTATTTCTTCCACCACTCGACAATATCCTCAGTCAAGGTCAGCATCTCACCATCCGCACCATATACAGTGTGAACAGGGAGCCGCTTTCCCCTCGTGAGTCGTCCGGCAGTTCGCCATAATCTCTTCAAGGCCACCCAGAAATCCTGCTCCATAGTCTCACCGAACTCCTCCCACACCCAAGTTTTTGCCTCAACAACCACTCGAGCTGCACTCTACTTGGCCTGCCAGTATAACTTAGCTGCTTCAGGGGGTCCCATAAGCTAACCAAGCTCAGTAGGACTCCTTCTTCCGCTTGATGGCCCCCTCATCTCTGGTGTCCACCATTTGGTTTGGAGGTTGCCACCGTGAGATACACCATCAATCCTACAGCCTCAGCAATGGAGGTGGAGAACATGGCTCATTCAGACTCCATGTCTCCGGTCTCCCTCAGAATGTGGTTGAAGTCCCTCTGGAGGTGGGAGTTAAATACCTCTCTGACAGGGTCCTCCACCAGACATTCCCAGCACACCCTCACTATATGTTTCGGCCTGCCAGGTGGGAAAGATGTCCTCCTCTGCCATCAGATCAAACTCACCACTAGGTAGTGGTCAGTTGACAGCTCTGCACCTCTCTTCACCCGAGAGTCCAAATCATATGGTTGCAGGTCTGATGACATGATAACAAAATTAATATCGACCTGCAACCTAGGACATATGGACGCCCTTATGTTTGTACATGGTGTTCGTTATGGACAAACTGTGGTTAGCACAGAAGTCCAATAACTGAACGCCACTTGGGTTCAGATCGGACAGGCCATTCTTCCCAGTCACACCGCTCCATGTTTCACTGTCATTGCCCACGTGCTTGTTGAAGGACCCCAGTGGGACAATGGAGTCTCCAAGAGGAATGCTTTCCAGCACACCAGTCAGACTCCTAAAAGGGTGGGTACTCTGAAACATCATTTGGTGCAGTGATGGTCAGGACCTGTTTCCCAACCTGAAGGTGCAAGGAAACAACCCTTTCATTCACCAGTGAAAACCCCAACATAGAGGAAACCAGGTGGGGAGATACAAGAATGCCCACCCCCGCCCGTCTCCTCTTGCCCGGGAGAACTCCAGAAAAGGCCAAGGTCCAACCCCTCTCCAGGACTATGGTTCCAGAACCTGAGCAGTGCATTGAGGTGAGCCCAACTATTTCTAGTCAGTACCTCTCAACCTCATGCACCAGCTCAAACTCCTTCTCCACCAGAGAGGTGATGTTCCCCGTATATCGATTTGGGAAAGGATAATTGAGGCCATGTTCTTATGTGCCTTGGCTTATGGTGATGTTTTCTTTTACATGCCTCTTTAAATTCACTTTATAACTCTAGCCTAAGATATTACCAGTGACAGTTACTGTATTCATCATTGCATTTTGTATGAAAAGGTTGGGTGGGCATCTCTAATGCTAAAATCTGACAGCCATTAGTTTTGTTTATAAAACCCTTAATGGCAACTTGCCATCATATATCACTTCCTCATTTAACTGATCCTATAATCATTATTTGACTCATTCAAGTGAAGTGACAGATTGTTGCCTGAAGTCCTCAGACATTTGGAATACTTTATAATGCCTATTACACTCACACATATGTGCACCTATATAATAAATTCAAACAGTGATTACATTATTATTCTGGTTTTTGTTTTTTACTTTTTATGTGTATCTGTTCTAATTGTGCTCTTAACATAATTTAAATGCTCTCTATGTTTCCTCAAGATTTAAATTGGGGATGAATGAATGAATCATAAAGAAATGTCTTAAAAATGCCTTAATGATTATTGTGATATTTTTTTCTTAAATCTCTTGAATTAAAGCTGAAAGTCTACACTTCTTCACATCCTGATTACCTCCATTTCAAATTCACTGAAATCACAAAAATTGTGTCACTGTCTGTGTGTTTCCAGGTTATATTGGTGTCACATGTTATGTAATTTATATATTATTTAAATTTCTCATGCCTTCTTAATCTGTTTTTTCTCTCTCAAAGGTTATCCTAATATTGTGGCAACGTATGGCCGCGGATACACTGGATTCGCACCCAGCTACAGCTACCAGTTCCCTGGTAAGTTAAAGGCTTTCTCAAAATATCAGTGTTGCAGATGATTTCTGTTTTTGCACTCTCGAGCAGTACAATCAGACACACTTGCACAGACATACGCTTGCAACCACATACACAAAAGATGGTCAATATACACGTCAGTCACCAAATAATCTGCAGGGTTATAAGTGAGCTACGTGTCTGGATTCCTCAACAAGGTTTTGAAAGCTGACATATAGTGAAGTAAATTGCTTACTCCTTTTTATCCCATACTTGAACACTACCATGACCAAATGTCTAAAATGGGAGAAGTCCTTCGTCTTCACTGGCCCAATGTATGCAAATTTATCTGTGGAGAAGCGGAAAAATAAGCAGCTCTTTTTGTAGGCAGATTTTAAAATGTGGTCCTTATAATGGAAAATGAATGAAGTTATTTTCTGCATTAAAAGTGTTGACTCAGAGTGCTGGGCACTTTAATGGGACTCCAAATGGCAGGCGTGCAGTCTGGAGGTGAGCAGCTGTACCTGTCTGCTGCAAGAAGGCCAGTGGCTCTGTGGAGCCTCACTTAGACAGGCATCCTGTCAATTTCATGCTTTATTTAGGGACTTTACACATACTTTGTTTGCCATGCCAGACATCATTCCTTCCACTGATAAGACGGAATGAGAAATATCTGACAGCAGCTCAGATCTCTGTAATATCTTAGTGAAATAGATTCAGAAATGGTTAGACAGGAGGTCCAGCTGTGACCACCTGCAGATCAGACATATGCTAGTTTTATACTTGACCACAACACTACACTGTTACACAGAAGAAAATGAATAGCATCTACTCATCAGTGTGGGTGAATGTGAAAAGCATACAAATAGTGTCTGTCTATTCAGTCCTTAAAAGTGATATAACTTTGAACTATGACTATTTATGTAAATACATTATTTAGTATAGGTACTGAATTACACAATCAAAAGAATTTTTTGTGCAGTTTACACACATCTTACATGTAATCCATAAAACCATCCTAACATACACTATATGGACAAAAAGTATTCAGCCACCTACACATTACACCTACAGGAGCTTTTCTCACATCCCATTCTAAATCTATAGGCACTGATATTGAGTTGGCCCCCCTTTGCAGCTTTAACAGCTTCCACTCTTCTAGGAAGTCTTTCTACAAGATTTTTTAATGTGTCCGTGGGAATTTTTGCCCATGTACCAAGAAGAGCATTTGTGAGGTCAGAGAGTGATGTTGGCTCACAATCTCTATTCTAGTTCATTTCAAAACTGTTGGGGTTGAGATCAGGGCTCTGTGTAGCCTAATCAAGTTCTTGCACGCCATACTCATTCAGCCAAGGCATTAAGGACCTTGCTTTGTTCACTGGAACGCAGTCATGCTGGAACAGAAAAGGGCCTTCCCCAAACTGCTGCCATAATGTTGGAAGCATGGAATTGTCCAAAACGTCTTGGTAAGCTCAGCCATTAAGATTTTCTTTAACTAGAACTAAGGGCCAACCCAGAAAATCAACCCCACAGTATTATCCCTCCTACACTACACTTTACAGTTCACACTATGCAGTCAGGCAGGTAATGTTCTCCTGGCATTGGTCAAACCCAGACTCATCCATCAGACTGCCAGGTAGAGATGCATGATTTGTCACGCCACAAGATTCAAGATTCAAGAGCTTTATTGTCATTTCGACTACATATAGCTGGTGCAGAACATAGTGAAATGAAATAATGTTTCTCCAGGACCTGGTGCAACATATAAACATGTAAACATGTGA
>VUQH01005518.1:0-10680 GCA_015106775.1 Etroplus canarensis | reverse complement strand
TTAGGAATGAGTCCATCAGAGGGACAGCTCATGTTGAGAAGTTTGGAGCCAAAGTCAGAGAGGCAAGGTTGAGATGGTTTGGACATGTTCAGAGGAGGGATAGTGGATATATTGGACAAAGAATGTTGAAGATGGAGCTGCCAGGCAGGAGGAGAAGAGGAAGACCACAGAGAAGATGGATGGATGTAGTGAAGGAGGACATGCAGAGGGTTGGTGTGAGGGAAGAGGATGCAAGGGATAGGATGAGATGGAGGCAGATGATCCGCTGTGGCGACCCCTAACGGGAACAGCCGAAAAAAGAAGAAGAAGAAGAAGAAGGTGTTATTGTCCAAAAACTTCTGGGCTTAACTGTATGATAAAAGGACTCATATGATGAGCACTTATCATATATTATTAGTCAATAATCATCTTGCTATAGCTTTATAAATTCAATTCACTGTAATCTAAAACTTCAAGAGTTTGGTAATCTCATCCATCTTATTTTCATTATATTTTTTCTGGTCATCCATTTCTCATCTCTCGTCTCACACAAAAATTAATCCTGTACTCCTGTTTCTCCTCACTCGTCTTCCTTACCCCTTGTATTTTCTTTTTGCTACCTTTATTCTTCTCTCGTCTCTATTCTATTATTTCTCCTCGCTCCCATCCCTGCCTTTCCCTCCTTCCTGTTCCCTGCTGTGCATTGATGATCAAAGCAGGCTCGACAGGGCATTATGTCACATAGAAAGCTGGCTACAGGGAACTGAAGGTCCACATTCACACATGCATTGGAAATTAAATGATATTCTTGTTGTCCCAGTCTTGTTTATGTGCAATTAACACGGAGACTTTGTTACAATGTGTGAATGCCTCAGCAGCTGTATTGCAAATGCATAATGCGCAAGATCTGTAGTTCATCAGGATTGAAACAGTGCACCCTCTGGACATCTGGCCACTACTTTATCTATTCTGCATGCAAGAAATTAAGCATCAGTTGTGAAACTCTTTCAATACATTTCTTTATTTACATCCCTCCATCTTATTCTTCCATCATTACAATGTGTCAGACCAGATTTAACAAAAACTGTCAATCTGCAGAAGACAATATGAGCTTGAATCAGGAAAACAACACATACACAGTGAGAATCCTGCACATCAGAATCAGAAAAGTTTATTAATCCCAGGGGGAAAATTGCATATATCACTTATTCCCCATTGGCAAGTGTATTGTGCTGTTTTATACAAGAATTACTGAGGGTATTTATGAAGGATATGTCTCATAGCTTGCATTTTATTAAAAGACTGGCGCAGAAAATTTTTTTAATCAGTTATCTGGAGATATCACAACAATCTACCCAGTGTCTTACAACTGAGCAGAGCAGAAGTCCTAATGACAATGATAACGATAACATCTGTTTTTGGTAAATGTGGTCTGACCCACACTTAAATGCACAGTACTCCGTAAGATGCCAGGTGTCAGACTTATCAGATAGCACATTATAATTCATTAAATACGCCTTCAGAATATCTAACAGCACATATGTCAGTTTGTTCCATAAACCACGTGTTAGTTTTCTGTTGTTGTACAACCTGACATTACAGATTGAATTTTGTAAATAATTTGATTTAAAACACTCCACAGAGTCCACTTAAAATACTTTGTTAGATATAAATAATGTGTGAACAAGAAAACTGCATCCAAATTTTGATTACTGCTGAAATTATGAAGTGCTATCCCATTAGATTTGGCAGGAATATATCAAGAAAGATTCAGTCATGTGAAAAAGAAGTAAGGTATCACTTATCAGGACGTAATAAAAGAAACACCTGGTCCTTAGTAGGTCATAAATTTAAGTAAATACAACCTCAGATAAACTAGAAGACATGACATATTGCCCCCCTGCTGTTATTTATTTAAGAAAAACAAAGCCAAAATGTAGAATCAGTGTGTAGTACACCTTTACTGCTTCCATGGGAATTAAGAGGGTAAATAGCCGCCAGGCACCGCTAATCAAATGCACTTGATTAACTGATCATCAGGCAGTGTGACCACCATTATAAAATTATACGTTTTTGCAGTTTGAAAGTCTGGAGCATTCAGGTGTGTGTGTGCAATAGCCTATTCAAAGTCTAGACATGAACCTGACTGAAATGCTGTTTTGGGACCTTAAGAGAGCTCTGTATAAATTAATCCCCACAAACCTCAATGAACTGAGCACCATTTCAAAGAATGATGTGAGACTGATAAATTCATACAGAAAATGATTAAGTTATTGCTGCTAAAGGTGGCTCTACAAGCTATTGAACCATGGGGTGTACTTAGTTTTTCACACATGGCTTCTCCAGTTTGGCTTTATTTTTGTGAAATAATTACTCAGTGGAATTTGTTGTGTGTTGTTTTACCTCTGAGGTTAAATTTAAATAATTTCAAAAACTGCTAAGGACCAGATGATTTCTTTTATTATGTCCTGATAGTAAAACTTTAGAACTGAAACCACTTTCATTTTCACATGACTCTAACTCCCACATACTATAACATCTTAAAACCGGACAGTTCAGTACAAGCCATTAGCTGATTTAGAGGTTAGATTTCCCAAAACACTCACTGCTAATTATACATGGCTACAATTCATACTGTAGAAGGCATGGACATTTCTTTTAAAACAACACAGCTGTTTTCACACTGAAAAGCTTTCTTCTTCTTCATTTTAAAGTTCTGATCTGTATTTACTAAACTGGCATTTCTGTTCTTCAGGACGTAACTAACCAGGATGTGAATGTTTAGGAAACCCAACCCATTCAAATCCTCAAGAGCAACAACGGGAGCAAAAAAACTCAACAACAAAAAAAAATATCTAAAATAAAAATGATCACATATGATATGTGCACAGTATATATATTTATATATGACATGGGTTCAGCAAAGTATGTACAGTTAATATTTTTTTCATAAATGCATAGTAACTTTTTAAGATCATAAGGTGTACATAAATAAAAACATTAATCAGTGACTCAAATAAATAAACTTCCATTCATGACTTGCAAGGTGAACATGGGGATAAAAACTGGAAACAGTCAGCAATGCCTCTGGTAGAAACACTTCTGTTTTTCAAACCTGTCTTTTTCTCAGGGGCAATTACTTGTTGGAATATGTCATGGCCATTCCTGCCAGTGTACACTACATGAAATTATTAGCTGTTACCTCTTTCACAACCATGTGAAGATCAAAACCTCTCAGGATTAAATGCAAGTCTGAGTTTGTGCTGTTAGCAGAGAGATAAATGTAGCACTACAACGCTTTTGAAACTTTAACCCAATGTAATTAGAACATTTTCACTCCTCTTACGTCCATATCTCTTTCTGCTTTCACCTCCAAGTGGATTTACAGGATCTCCCAGAATGCCTTCTGCTCACTAAGCAAAGCCACTCAAAAGAGAGTGTGCTAATATCAACGACAACAGACATGATGACAGCGATGTAGAAGAAGCATTGAAGAGTATTGTTTTGTTTTTCAGAGGGAATTGGGCTCTTTCATATATTTATATTTGTACAAACATTTAGATCATAAGCATCTCAAGCACCATAGATAATAATACTAACAAATCTTAAGAGTTGCTATCCATCCAAAAAGTGGAACCAGGCAGAGATCTATGCCTTTTAAACTGGTCTTCGGCCTATTTGAGTTTTCTTTCATTCCTTTATACAGTTTAATTTTCCCTTTACAATGTTAAGGATACTGGAACTGCTTAAACAGCCTGTAAATCCACCACTTTTTTCCATTAAAATGAAATTTAAACACACTATATCCATGGGTTACCCTACACCTGTGTGCTCGTCGCAGATTATTTATAAATATCTCTTCAAATGCATTTTCATTACCCTACTATTGTCTACTATGATACATAGTCTCTACATGGTCCCATTGCACCCAAATAAAAAAAGATACCTTAATATAAAACACAGACATTGACGAATCATTCAGTTTCTTTTAGAATAGAGCAGAACGACACAGATACAAATAACAGATGGACTGCCCGCAAGTCAGGCAGGCAGGGAGTCAGTTGATGGTTGTATTTAACATTGGACCAGAGAGAGATGAAAGCATCTCTATTACTCTCTGATGTTTCAAAGCTTTGTGAACATTAAAAATCTGTTATGAGGGGACACATTGTGTATGAATGCCCCCAGAGGGTCAAAAGTCAAATGTGCTCCTTATGAGTAAATTTAAGATAAAAACAACACCACAAGAAGTAGATTCAGTGTTTTTGTATAAACACACATAACCTCGTGTCCTGGAAACGTCATGTATGCTATTCAGTTTAGTTTTTTGGCCCTTGCAAACAGTTTTTATGTCAAAAGTACTTTGTATTTATAAATCTGTAGGTCTCCTTTAAAGGGGATTATTACTGTTGTGCTTTGTCTTATTTTCTGGTTCAGATAATGAGATCATTGTCTGGGTAAGTAATCCTTCTGAGCTAAAAGCTCGGGTTTAAAACTACTTTTAACACTCCAGTTCATACAGGTTTTCTACTCATGGACCTTTAGTATATAAAAGGAGGAGATGTTGGTGAGAGCAGAAATCTCTAATGTGATAATCTCAGGTACACGGCTCTGGCTGTGAGCACAGGTGCTGCACCCACCTACCATTCAAACCTTCTATTTGCAAAAGATGGCCAATCAGGAGAAAGCTGGCTATAGGGGAGAGGGAAAAATGGCGTGTTTCAGACACGCAGAGGATGAACTGGGAGAGCTTAACCAAAGCCCAGTATAAGATAAATAAGAATTTTTTGAGCTGTGAATCATGCAAAGTGGCTCTAGTAGAGTCCAAGAATAAAAATATAGAGCTAGGAATGAACATAACTGGTCCACTTCAACTTTTTTAGTTTCTCTTATCTCTCATCAATTACCAAAGACCATACATTGAAACATACATTATTAGCTTGTTTATCATATAGTTAAACACAGACCCACAGTAAAACATCACATTTAGAAAAGACTAAAAATTAAAAGATTTTTCAAGGACACTGATCTTTTCTGGGGTTTTTCTATGCTAGCACCATACTGACTGCATGTACACAAATTCAGAGAGAAAGAGAATTGGTCTTGGTATTGTTGAAATGTTCACAAGGCACTTCTGAGTCATTTCTTTTGTTTTCTGTCTTTCTCTTGGTCAGTCTCTTTTATTTGCTGCACAACAATACCAGGCCACTCTGTAGTCAGCACTCTGTATTTACAGCCGAAGGCTTTTAACCTTGTAAACTCTAAAAAAATTTCTTCCAAAATGACAAATGAGAAATTGTTGTTCTCGTCTCTTGCACCTCTTCTTTATCCTTCTCCGTTTAAAAAATGACATTTTTGTTCAGCGCTTGTCTCTTTAGCTCTTGGTACATTCTTTAATGTCTCTGCAGTCCAATTATTTTGTTCTCTGGTCACTTGGTTTGAAATTTCTTTTTAGACTCACACACACTTTGTGGGCAGCCATATTTCTCTGATTCAAAGTAGCCTGTCCACTAGATAATATTTCATGTCTGTTTCTGGGGCTGGTACCAAACCTAACACAAGAATCTGCAAGCTCATTTCTCTGCTGTCATCTCCTTACTTCGCCGTTCCATTTATTCAGCCATAGTCCTTCAGCCTACTCACATCTAGAGGAGACATAGGAATAGTATATGGGGTCAAGGGGTCAGCCCATCCCTGTGTCCCTCTTTCTAGCAATCCAGTTGGTAAAAAGAGATTTTCTAAATGTGTTTGATTAAGCAGGGGCCAAAGGGTCAGAAACATTGACATCAAACTGAGTCTACTTCTCCGTCCTGGAGCTCTCCATCCCTCCATCTGTCTACCGATGCCTTGAGGACACATCAAAACAGGTAATCATCATTAGATGGGCTTTGCAGAAGTTGACTCTGGTCTCCAGTTTGTCTGTCACTGTTTCCAGAGCCTCCAAATACTCCAGTGAGTCCACTTCATAGGTCTGCTGCAGCTCAACTAGATATAAATAGAAAGATACAGAAAATATGTCAGGCCTAGATAAAGCACAGCTGAATGTACTTGGTGTTTTGTGTTTGAGTATCTCAAATTATTAAAAAAGACAGTGCTTTGTATATTCTGGATTTCCTTGTTAAAATACTCTTAAGTAAAGAAAGGCAATGATGAATTAATCAAAAGTATTGATTTGGATGTACAGTTAGGTCCATAAGTTTATGCCCTTGTGCACAGTCACAGTGGATTTTCAGACAAGACGTCATTGAAGTGCAGACTTTCAGTTTTAATTCACTAGGTTTGGCAAAAGTATTGCATTAACTGTTTAAGAATTACAGATATTTTTATGACTCCCATTTTAGAGGTTTAAAAGTAATGGGACAATTGATCAACAAGCAGTTTCCTGGCTGTGGGAAGCCTGTCCCCCCCTTTATTCCATAGGCAGATAAAATATCTGGAGTTGATTCCAATTGTTAAACTTGGATTTAGTAGTTTTTCGCTGAAACTCAGTATGGTGTTCAAAGAGATGATGATGCCAGTGATGGAGCCCATTATTAGACTGAGAAACCAAAATAAACCTTTCAGAGCGATGATAACTCACTCAAGTTACACTCAAGAAGGCCATATTAGACTTTGGCAGAAAACATCTTAAAAAGCTTGCCCAGTTCTGGAAAAAATATCTTTGGACAGATAAAACTAAGATAAACATGTAACAGAATGATGGCCAGAGAAAAAGAAAGGAACAGCTCATGATCTGAAGCATAAAACATCATCTGTCAAACATGGTGGAGAAAATGTTATGGCATGGGCTGCCACTGGAACCAGGTCACTAGTGTTTATTGATGATGTGACTGCTGATAGAAGTAGCAGGATTAATTCTGAAGTGTATATAGCTATATGACTGGACAGCGTTTCATGGTGCAAAGGGATACTGACCCAAAGCATACTGCAAAAGAAACCCAAGGTTCCTTTCGTATATTCTTTTATGGCCAACTCAGTCATCTGATCTCAACCCAGTGAAGCAGCTTTACAATTACTGAAGACAAAACTGAAGGCAGAGACCCACAAACAAGCAGCAACTAAAGGTGGCTACAGTAAAGGCCTGGCAGAGAATCTCAAGGGGGGAAACATAATTTGGTAATATCCATGAAGTTCTAGACCTTCATGGAATACTTGTATTTAAAATTAGATTAATTTATCCCTTTATGTTTGAGGCTTTGAAAATGTGGGGCTATGTATAAAAATGGCTGTAATTTCTCAACAGTTAAGGCACTGATTTTGTCAAACCTCTTCAGTTAAACCTGAAAGTCTGCACTTCAATCATATTTTGACTGACATAAAACACACTGTGGTGGTGTACGGAGGCAAAACTACATAGAAATGTGTCACTGTCCCAGTAGATTTAATTGTAGCGTATTCCTCTGTGCAGTAAAAAAATGGAAACACATTGAGCCACACCCATGCACTAAGAAACATACAGTATGGGGAAAAAAATCATTATTTTGGGTTGACCCTGCATATTATCTATTACCGGTACATATCCACTACATCAGCAAATGTGTCAATCTGCAGCAGGAAATCATTCCCAAAAAAACGCACAAAAGGTAAATGACTGAACCTTTTTAATAATGGAACACAGTCTGCATTTGTCTTAAGAAGAAACTAGTGGTCTTGGTTTTGGTCCTTCGGTAGGATTGGGTGATAAGAAAAATAGAATAATGCCAAAAAAATTGATAAATATGCATGAGAGCGTAACAATACTTCTTTTTTCAAACAATCTTCTGCTAAAAATGATTTTACCAGCTGAGAATCTCCTGTCCTCCCACACACATACACATATACATACATATCATATATATATATATATGTATTCCCAGATGTGTCAGAATACAACACTTACACTCAGTGGTCCACTTATGTGGTTCCAGCATTAAGAACTGTTTGGTTTGTTCCAGTTCTTTCTTGAGACACTGGTACTTGGCTCTGACTTCACTGATTCGCTGCTGGCGGTGTTCCAATAGACGAAGCTTGGCACTGACATATACCACCTCCTGACACAAGGAGAGAGGGCAGACCGGCAGACATGGATTTTATTTAGCCTTATTTTTTTTAAGAGCTGTTGTGAAGCACACATGAGTTTCTTTAGCAACAGCATGCTTAACATTCACACGGTTACATACATTCACACCTCATCAGATTCCTCTGTGACTCCAGCTGAGTACATTCATATACTGAGCAGCTTCACTGGAGCAGTGTCGTGTTAAGTGGCTTTCTTAAGATCGCTGCAGAGAAAATCTATATTTCATGCTTTTCTCTCCATTCCTCTTTCCTGAAACTCACAATGCTCCCTCCCCTGATCACACAGGTTCAACAGTGAAAACCTAAAAAACTTGCTCCATGCATTAATTTGCAACAGTTTCCTGAGTTTTACAGTCTTTTTCTGCAGTCTTCAGAATTTACAATCATTTTTAGAATAAATTTAGAAGTAAAACAAAGGGAGATATGTAGATTTATTAAAAATATTCATTGTTCATACAGAATGGAGTGCTAATGTTGGGTTACTCCTTTTTTGAAAGTCTTTACTATTGTATTTTTAAAGCTTATTGGTTTCTTTCCACACTGACGCATTAACACAGATTATTTATCTTCCATTGCCTCAGTCTACTGCAGATTCCTCCTCGCCCTCACCATTAGCAGCAGTCTCAAACACTTATTGCTTTTTAATGTGTCTCACAACCATTATTCATCAAATCAGTGTCTCTGGCATCAAGGGCAACAGGTCTCCTGCTCTTTTGCTCTCCCTTTTCTTTAAACTAAAGGCATCCATTCATCATTCTTCCTGAGCCAACCACCATATACAGCCTCATTACAGTCCTTTGCTGCTGTCCTCTGGCTCTCTCTTTTACACTTGTTCAGTAGACAGTCTCCTGTGTAACTGTAGTCCAGTGAGAACTAGATATTTTTAAAGTGTGTCAAAATGAAGCTACGAATGCTGCATGTCGAGCAGCAACAACCATTACATCAACTGAAGCCGTACTACACTATATGGACAAAAGTACTGGGCCACACCTCTTAATCTTTGAATGCAGGTGTTTTATTTAGTCCTGTTGCCACAGGTGTATAAAATTGAGCGCATAGCCATGCAGTCTGACTTTACAAACATTTTTGAACGAATGGGTCACTCTAAAGACCTCACTAAATTAAAGTTTAATAGGATACCACCATAACAACAAGTCAGTTCATGAAATTCTTCCCTCCTAGATATTCCACAACCAACTGTAAGTGATGTTATTGGAAAGTGGAAGTGTTTAGGAAGCACAGCAAATCCACATCAAGTTACAGAATGGGGTTGCTGAGTGCTGAGTGCATAAAAGTTTTCAACACTGTCCTGACTCAATAACTGAGGCCAAACCTCCTCTGGTATTAACATCAGTGCAAGAACTGTGCACTGGGAGCTTCATGGCATGGGTTTCCATGGCAGAGCAGCTGCATGAAAGCCTTACATCACCAAGCTTTGGACAGAATGGAGCACAGCACTCCACCACGAGCAGCGGAAACCTGTTCTGTGGAGTGTGAATCACGCTTCTCTATCTGGCAGTCTGACAGCTGAGTCTGGGTTTAGTGAATGCCAGAAAAATATTACCAGCTTGACCACATTGTGCCAACTGTAAAATTGGTGGAGGAGGGATAATGCTATGGGGTTGTTTTTCTGAGGTTGGCCTAGTCCCCTTAGTTCCAGTGAAGGAAAATCTTAATGCTTTAGCTTACCAAGACATTTTGTACAAGTCTACACTCCCAACTTTGTAGGAACAGTTTCATTTCTGTTCCAGAATGACTGTACCCAAGTCAACAATGCAAAGTTCATAAAGGTACGTTTGGATGAGTTTGGTTTGGAAGAACTCGTTAGGCCAGTAGAGAGCCCTGACCTTAACCCCACTGAATACCATTGGGATGAATTAGAACAGAGATTGAGAGCCAGTCCTTCTCATCCAACATCAGTGTCTGACTCACAAATGCTCTTCTGGACAAATGGGCAAAAATTATCATGGAAACACTCTAAGGAGAAGGCTTTCCCAGAAGAGTCGAAGCTGTTTAGCTGCAAAGGCAGGACCAGCTCTATATTAATGCCTGTGAATTTGGAATGGGGTGTCAAAAAAGCTCCTGTGTAGGTGGCCCAGCACTTTTGTGCACATAGTATACATTAAAGTACAAAGCTATCAAAGTTCACTGGGTGGTGGTGCCATAAACACCCCATTCCAAAAGCATCACCCTCCCTCTTACAATACAAACTCTATTCAATTTTCAAGTCTTCGTGGTGTTATTAGCTTATTTCTTCTAATCAGTGTCTTCTTCTTCTTTCGGGTGTTCCCGTTAGGGGTCGCCACAGCGGATCATCTGCCTCCATCTCACCCTATCCCTTGCATCCTCTTCCCTCACACCAACCCTCTGCATGTCCTCCTTCACTACATCCATCAATCTTCTCTGTGGTCTTCCTCTTTTCCTCCTGCCTGGCAGCTCCATCCTCAACATCCTTTGTCCAATATATCCACTTTCCCTCCTCTGAACATGTCCAAACCATCTCAGCCTTGCCTCTCTGACTTTGTCTCCAAACTTCTCAACATGAGCTGTCCCTCTGATGTACTCATTTCTAATCCTGTCCATCCTGTTCACTCCCAGGGAAATCTCAACATCTTCAGTTCTGCCACCTCCAGCTCTGCCTCC
>VUQH01005517.1:14289-28260 GCA_015106775.1 Etroplus canarensis | reverse complement strand
AAGAAGGGCATCCCGCATAAAACTTCTCCCAAAATACCAATGCGGATTAATCCGCATTGGTATTTTGGGAGAAGTTTTATGCGGGATGCCCTTCTTGATGCAACCCCTCATGGTGAGAGCGCCTTGTTTATTGGTATAAATAAAAGTCAAAAAGTTAAAAGCTTTAACAACAATAATAGTAAGAAAGTAAGATGTTCTTATTTTGGTTTTGGTGCAAGTGGGGGTGGTGTGTGAGTAGATATTGGACAATTAACCCTTGGACTTGTGAACCCCCATGAACTACTTTAAATTGCACTGGATACTGTCTTACACAGAATGAGGATTTCTATATTGATGATGATGGAATCCCATTGTTTAGGAGATAATACATGCTCTGAATCATGTTTTCAGACTGTTTTAATCCTGCACAGTGATGAAGATGGCTACACAGAATATTTCTGTATAATGCTGACATTTGCATGTTTGAATGTTTATGTCAATAGAAGGGATAATGGGTTAGCATCAGGTTCTGGAAATATGGCATGTAGAATGGAGTGCACATAGTGCCCAACTGAGTATTACGAGATACATGTTTTTGGTAAGTTGTATTTCTCTGGTAGTTGTTTGAAAAACATAAAGCAGTTATCTGTGAACATCCGATGTGTTTTGCTTGTCAGTCCTGAAAACCTGAGCTATGTTGTGATGGGACAAAGACATGCTTGGATGCATCAGGACTCAGGAGAAAGAAAACTTTGCAGCCAAAGGTCTTCCTGAACTTGACCCATACACTCTCAGGGTAGAGTGCACAACTGAGCTGTGTATTGATTAGGTCAGAGAATGACCAAGGGGGGAACTGAGCTGTGTGAACTGAGTGAGATATTCTGGCATGATTTCAACCTCAGAGATGTCCATAGTATAATGTTGTGCTGAAGGTAGAAATGGTTCCAAAAGGCCAGACAGCTAATGCCGGCAGCCCATTAATAGTAGAAAATATCAGCCTCAAGTCCCCATTTCCCTCCTGCTCTGAAGTAAGCTCTTACTCATTCAAAGCTTTCTATTTTTGCCATATATATGAGAAGATAATCAATTCAGCCAAACAAAGAATGATTTGAGATGAACGCTGAAATAAATATGTAAATTTTGCAATTTTGCATTTGTAACTTAACAGAGTTTATTTACCCAGCAAGGGAAAGTGTAAAAAAGTAATATTTTAAGATGTGTCTGGTGTTATGAGGACCAGCTGCAAGTAGCCAGATTGAAAATGTTTGGATTTAGTGAATACCCTCGGTGAGTTCTACAGATTAGGGCAAAAGGTTGAGAAAATTTACTTTTTTAACGTTTGTGGTGGGAGTTGCATATAATAATCTTATCCAAGATATAAAAAAACTCAACTCTGTCAGTCACTAAGGATACATTGAATACATTTTTCATAGGGGGAATACAGAGTGCAAAAAATATATATTAGAAATGGAGTGGCAGTGGTTAATGAAGCCTCTCTGATCATTTGCTATAATTGGTGGAGGACATGCTCCCTTGTGCCAAAACCTTTGACAGGAATGATAGCATCCTGTGTCAACAGCAAGATTGTATGACTGTATGGAGCACATCCTGCAGGGTCTTTCCCCCTTAGGCTGAAATATGCATGTGTTGTGTTGAGATTAAGGGAGTGAACTAAGCCAAAGGTGTTTAAACAGGATGCTAGTTAGTTGTGGGGAGGGGAGTGCAGAAAAATTTTGAATGAATTCAGCTGCCTATTCATCCGGCTCTGAGGATTTTCTTGTGTAAAGTGATGGCATGACTAGAGCTCTTCACCTGGGTAGAGGGTAAATTTCTCTATTAAATCTGGGGGGATATTTTGGATGGGTAGAGGATCAAGAAAGGGTTAAATGGTTGCTTCAGCTTCATCACACTGGAAGGTATTGAGAGTGGAGATCATTAATGTATTAGTGATTTTATTCTGTCCTAAAGTAACATCCCTTTCTAAATGAATAGCTTTCTTAGATAACTAAGCTCTCCGTTGTTTTAGTTGATTAGCTATGTTTTTCTGTGATTTCTGCATGTTCATAGATTGTAGTTTTATTTTTCATAGAAAATTTGGGGTTTGATTAGTAATAAGAAGCAAGTTTAATTTGGAGTTCTTGAGTTTAATCTACTTTCAGTCTTTGAAACATTACATATTAGATATTTAGGGTTTCAGTTGTTCCTTTACAGAATTACTTTTCATGTTTGCAAGGATGTAATTTTCTCCTTTGATCTAGAGTGTTATGGTGGTGTGCCATGGTGTGGTGTGGACCCAATATGCAGTACCACTGAGACAGGAGGAGAAACTCAAAAAGGCTTTATTCGCCAATACACAAAATGACAAAGTCCAAAAGATTTTCCTGGAGGTACTGAAACCTCCAGGCAGAATCCGGATAACAGCTTGGGTGGAAGCCGGGGGAAGAACAAGAGGGGAGAAGAAGACACATCCACGGGAAACAACCAGTACGACACGACAAGGACGAGACGGGGAGACAGGACTTAAATAGACAGAGAATGACCAATGAGAGGGCGACAGATGGAAGGGAGACACAGCTGACACAATCAGGAAGGGAAGTGCAGCGGGGACCAGACAGATTACCAAAATAAGAGACAGACCTGACGCCGACAAAGACGGAGACCCCCAGGGAAGGAAAAGGCAGGGAACCAGGGAAAGAAGGAGAGGTGATGAACTCCAGAAGGAGAGGCCACAAGGGGAACCATGACATGGGGTTTGAGTATATCCTAGAACAAAAGACCAGAGTCATAAGGAATATTATTGGTTTAAAGAAAGCTTTTTGATCCTTTATAAACTCAGCAACCTTATTGCCATAGTGAAAACCTAAGTGAGTGGAAAAAGTACACGCTATCCTTACTCAAGTAGAACTTCAGATATTTGTGTTTAAAAAAAATCCACTTATTTATTCAAGTAAAAGTGAAAAAGTGCAGGCTCTGAAATGTATTCAAAGTAGGTCTTTAATAGACATTTCCAGCAGCTATTTTTGTGCAAAGTTACCTGAACCCCATGTCATAATAATATAACATAAATATATTATTAATGCAAGCGAATAGGAACTTTTTAACTTCTGTAAGTACATTAATGAATGTAATCAGCTTGAAGAACTGTCAAGTTGAGAAGAAGGAAAACAAAGCAGATTTAAAATTAGCTATATTTGCTGTTGCCTACATTGTTGATGGGTTATTTTGCCTACATGCTTAAACAGAAAACTGATTGTAGTGCCCAAATTGTATGTTTTTTGCCTCTTTGAGCTACACATTTTTCACACTAGTCATGAACAATAAGCACAGAGGATGGATACACCAACAGGATTTTATTTTATGTGTTATTGTTCCCTTCATTTAGGTTGAAATTCATTCATTCATTCATTCATTCATTTATTCAGCTTCTTCTGCTTATCCAATTCAGGGCCACGGGGGGCGCTGAAGCCTATCCCAGCTGTCATAGGGTGAAAGGCAGGGTACACCCTGGACAGGTCTCTAGTTTGTTGCAGAGCCAACACAGTGGGCTTCACTGGAGTCCAGTGAAATCCATTCGTATGGAATAATCAGTAACTCCCCTCAAATGCCTTAAACCTTCAGTAATAAGCCTATTTTGAACATGTAAGGAATAGAAAGTAGAGATATTTGTGTTAAAATGCAGGGACTAGAAGTAAAAGTTGTCAGAAAAATAAATACCCAAGTAAAGTACAAATACCTGAAAAAACTACTCAAGCACAGTAACAGTATTTGTACTTTGTACTTTGTTATTTCCCACCTCTAAAGCTAACAATGGGAATGAAGCCTGCAGTCCTGGCTGTCAAAAAAGAAAGAATGAATTTCTGTATCCCAGATCATTACTGAGCCTCCATTTACTCTCATGGACAACTACTGTTCTCCCTCTATCTAGAATGCTGTGAAGAATGCCTATATTTTCTCCAGTGGGACTCATCCATTTAAAAGCACCTATCCTGCTACAATTCACTAGAAATACAGCCAAAGACTGTCTCCATTCACTTTGCTTTTCACATATCCAAATCTAATCTTTGGTAATATTTCTGAACACTCTGTCCAGTTGTGGTTTGCAGCAACATTGCGAGTTGGTTTCTCATTCCCTATATAACGTCACCACTCCAGTAGCCTTCTAGCCCGAACACTAACACACCCCTCCAGAAAAAGTTAACAGAAAGGAGCAATATTTAGCGTATTAAAAAAAACAGAAGCACATAGACTACATCTAGTCTGCACAAAGAGATAACCAAATGGGATATTTCACCTGTACTGACACACTATGTAGAACTGGCTGTACACAGTCCAACCCCAAACACAGCAAAAAAAAAAGAAAAAAAAAAGAAAACAATGTAGCAGCTTTTTGGTTGAAAATATTTAATATTACTGACTAAATACAATATCAGATATACTTTAAACAGCCTAAATTGAGGCACTTTGTCCTACTTACTGACCCACTTATTATAAAGAATACATCCATTTCAGTGATAAGTGTTTAGATTGCTCTTTCTTGATAATTTTTGAGAAATAATTTAAAGAAACTATATCATGTGATATGTGAAATAGATGCAGTTTGTTAAACCAATTTCAAGAATATAGCCCAACCCAAAAAGTCACTAAACCTCTAAAAGATTGACTGGCTTAAAGTGCTTGGTGGGTCATTAAGAACATCATCTGTATACAGTAAATACTGTCCATTTATCAATCCACTCCATTAATGGCTGACTTATCCTGTGTCTGTTTTGAAAAAAAATGAAATGATTTATTGAACTACAAACACAACTTGGTTGTAATGCTGAGTTGTATACTCAAAGTTCTTGTAATGTTTTTACCTATTAATAGCAGATTTGTTTTACAGATAAACAGTATGAAAAATGTCAGAAAAGAACTTTACATATTCATGTCAACCTGTATGCTGGGCATAGAGGATGTTCTGCTTTGTAAGACAGCTGCAGTAGATTATTAACATAACAGCATTGAATACTCAGCTTTGTTTAGACGCCCCTGTAAGTGCTTTAAATCACCAGATCCTTATTGGACAATTTAAAAGCTCCTTTGATGCTTTTATTTCCTTTGTGTCAGTGGAATTTGTTATAAAAATGTTTACAGGGAGGACTCCTGTCTGCACCTGTACATGTAACAATAATGGGAGACATTATGCTGCAAATAAGGCCAAAATGCCTAGACTATAGAGACACTGAAGTGTATATGAAGACACTGAAGTTGCATGAAAAATTCTATGTGTTATATTGTAAGAAAGTAGCTAAAGTGTATATATTTATTTGATTAGTATGCCTTGTTACCTGTCTATAAGGTTATCAAGTGGGCCACAATTCAGCTGTTAAACTCATCTTTCTAATTTCTGTCAGAAAAAAAATCTTGGCAACCAGGAAAAGCTTGACTTCTGCATAGATGTTTTTACAAGTCCTTTACAAGTTAAACAGGAGTGATTATGTTTTATATTTGAGGGCCTGTAATTACTTTGTTCTTCTCTTTGTTCACCTGCATACTTTCAGACAGAAGAAAACGAGAGGTGGAATTGATGATTGTAAAGTGGAATTTAGGATCTGAATTTGTGAAGAGAAGAACCAAGGAAGAGGAGCAGGGAACTGAAGGAGGAAGAAGAGGAGAGGAAGAGTATGGGCTGCTCTTCTGTGTGGATCTTTTTGCTGTCCCTTTCTCTCACTCATCAGAGTGTTGCAGCACAAGCTGAAGGTAAGTGGTGACATTCATGAACCTAAATGCCACACTCACTAGGAATTTATTATTTGCTTCAATTTTTTTTACTTTTATAGCCCATCAACTTTCTTCTTTACTTTTTCCACCCACTCAATTACTTGATGATTGATTGATTTAAAAATCCCCTCACTGACTCATGCTGACTGTCATTTTTCTTCATTTCGTGTTCTGATTTTCAACAATTCTGTCTTTAAAATAAGAGTTGGGTACTTGCTTCTTATTCTCAGTCACAGCCACATGTCCGATTGTTAGCTTTGTGCACAGATCTATGAATTAGACATGCCGAATGATCAGGCCAAGGAAAGGGCAGGTGCTCAATGAATAGAGTCTGTGTGAGTGCTCCATCATTAAATCTCCACACCTGGATTGTTACATGGAGCAGACACTAACCCAGCTACAGTTCCTCTCCAGACTCTGTCTAGTCAGGGAATTTAAACATCTGCTGGCCTCATGTACAGTACAGCACTCTGTCAGCTGGCCTGTCAAACCCATCCCCTAGATACAGTGCTCTAGCCTCAGGTGCTATTGGATGTCACCAAAAGGTCAATCAGCCAATCAAAAGTTAGACTTCCTCCACCTGAACTGTGATTGGCAGAGGGTGATTGGTTAAGTTGTTGGGCAGAAATATGGAGAGTTATAAATAGCCCAAGAATATATTTAAGACTGATGTTCCTTTGCAGGTGATGCTATTATTATTGTCTTTAATGAAATACATGATCTTTATTGCTCATTCTGAGCAAGACAAAGAACTTGAAGGCAACTTTGGAGCACCACAGGGCTTTGTAACCTCTTGTACTTTAGTACAGCCCAAAATCTTACCGAGAGAAGCAGTCTGAGCCTCTTTTGCCAGCCATGGTTTCTGCAGCAGTAAGCAGCTGTTCTCGTTAAATCAGCTATGACAAACTGGCTGTGCATACCTGCCCAACACCAAACAGCATGCAGTAAAAAATTAACAGTTGGCTGGTTGAGAAAATTTAATATAAAAACACAGTACTCTAATCTCAGTTGCTGTTAGAAATCAAGGCAAAAATGTAACCATACTGCCACAATGACTGATGGTCTGAGGATGCGAAAGGGCCCTCAGGCTTTTTCTGATAGTCTTTATTGAGCAACTCCTTCCTGTTCTCACCTGTGTGCTTAACCATTTTTTGTTCCACAATACCTGTTATTGTTTATTGTGTTTCTATTGACATGTGCTCTCTGATGGGTAACATCTTATGATCTTGTGTCTAGATCCTGTCGGAGCTGATTGGAGTAATGCATCAATATTTCTAAGGGTGTTTCTTTTTTGGCAGAATTTTCTGCAGTATATGCTGAAGCCACTGGGCTACATCTAATGTGTAAATCAATGGTGGTTCAAAACTGAGGTGTATGCAACCTTTGAGATATCAACATAGATAACCTTCAAGAAAACCATTCCTAATCCCTCAGCATGTGTTGTGTCCTTATCCTGGTCATGTCGATCTTGCCTGCCAGCCTAGACAGACAAACTTCTGGATAATTGATCTTGTTTTCCACCCCAGTCTGTGTCTGTCTGACAGACACCAGCCCCCAGCTGCTTCCTTGCTCAGGGTTTTCACCATGTTTTATGTGCATATACAGAAATCCGTGGTGTATGAAATACATCCCAATAGATGAAAAAACCACATGTGTAAGGTAGGGTGGGAGGCTGCTTATATGAGGCTGACCTCAGCATAGACAGTATAAACATTTTTATATCTTTTGAAACAGGATCAGTGATTTTTAAGTCATCACTAACAGATCTGCTATAGTTGAATTGATGATACTGCAGCTTCCAAAGATAATAGCACTAGAGAGCCTCCAAAATGCTATTCCCAATGATGTTTTATTTCCTTGGTGCATCACCGGAGATGTATAGGTGTGTGAGGACCAACATAATGTTAGGTCGCTATGGGCTGGAGATGTATGTCACCCCAGTGAATCCTGGGATTGCAGCCAAAAGAAGGGCGAGATACAGAGGAGAGTGAGCTGATAATGAAATAGATGACAGCAGAGAATCACTTATCGCTTACAGAACAATCAGTGGTGCCTATCTCTTATTCACTAGCTCAATCAATGCTGTTCTCACTTTCTTTTATTGCATATGTAATGCCAGTATATTGATTTACAAGGTGTTTGCAGACACAGCAGATTATGCATGTGAATATGTGTGAGTGCACTCATGTATTCAGTGCACCAGTGTTGTGAGTGCCTGGCTATTTCACTTCACTTAAAAAGCATCAAAATCCCTTCAAACCCAGTAGATTCTTATGTTAAATGCGTTTGTTTGCTTGGGCAAGGGTACTGACCCCGATTTTGGGTGTGTTTACCTTATTATTCTAAGCGTTTCTCATCGCTGTACTAAAGTTTTATTGCTGGAGTGCTCAGAATATTGATAGTCTCTTTGGCTCACTTGTGTCTCATTAAAAATTCATGGGGATTTGTGTGGTGCTCTGGCAGCATGACAGAAGCAAATGAAAGGAAACCTCTTAGCATGATGGAACTAGACTGCTATCTGGTGGTCACTGTAGGACTTAAACGTCTCTTAAGTTGCAGTATAGGCTAAATCAGTGATTCTGAGGTTTCCAGGAGTACAGAAAAGATAAGCCTAATAACTGAGGGAAAAAATCTGAAATGACAATATTATAAAATGTCTGCACTGAGTCACGAAACTAGCACAAAAGCAGAGAAGCCTATCCAGTTGAACTAGAACAAAAAAGGTTGAAAAACGCAGCTGAAAATGACATATTAAAATGATGATCTGAAAGTGAAGGATAAAATGTTAAGATATGCAGCTAAATATGGATAGCTGGGGCAATTCATATTGCTAAAAGTTATTACCATGGTACTAATGGCAACAAGTAATATATTTAACAAATGACTGAAAGAGCTAATGATTAAGTACACAACCTGAAAAGTGGGGTATTCATCAGTAAGCTGCCCTGTAAATTGCTGGAATTAAGTGGATGTTGATGACTGTTCATGTGAATTTGCAGGCAACACAGAAAACTTTCAGCAACTGTTGGGTCTTGATGTAAAATTTGAATTTCTAGCAGTTTTAAAAAACTGAGAAGCCTGACAGTTCACCTTCAGGGTAATGCTGTGAGCCATACAAATTCAAATCAGGACTGGAGGGGCTACAGCTCCTGAAGTTATGCCTTTTTCAAGTTAATGACTGGATAATGGAATAATAGTTAAATGTTAATATGAATGCAATTTTGTTTTAAATGCTTTATATTATGTACAACTTCCATAGACTTTGTGTCCTTGTATATATGTATGGGGCATTACATTTAGCTTTTCTACATCTTTTCTAAATTCCATTTCCAAAAATGTTGTGATATTTTTCCAAAATGCAATAAAAATAAAAATCTGTCATATGATAATTCATGTGAGCCTTTATTTAACTGGAAAATGTACAGAGGGAAGATTTTTAATAGTCTTACTGACCAACAAAATTATAATTTGTAAATTTAAAGACTCTACATTAAGGAGGCTAACTGGGACCAGGTGAGGTATCATGATTGGGTATAAAAGCAGCATCCAGTGTTTGTGAGCAAGAATGAGTCATGGTTCACTCCTTTTGTGCCAAAGTTTGTGAGAGAATTGTTGGTCATTTGAAAAGGAACTGCAGAAAATCTAGATCTTTCAGTAGCTGCAGTGCATAATCTAGCAAAAAGATTCAGAGAATGAAATAAAGGGAAATGTCAGAAACCACTGTCAAACGCACATGATCTTCAGTCTCTCAGGTGACACTGCCTAAGAAACAATCATGCTAGGACAATATCAGACCACACTCCATATGGTCTACCACTGCCAGTTGTCAGTTCAAATCTATTGCTGATTGAAAATGTGTGGTGCATCATGAAGAGGTGAATCAAACAACACTAACAACAGACTGCTGAGCAGCTAAAGTGTTATATCTATGCACATTTCTCAGTTAAATAAAGGTTCACATGAATTAAAATATCACATAATTTTGTGTTTTTGTATTTCGGAAAATTTTCTAGCTTTTTTGGAAATGTGGGTTGTACCCATGTATCCCAGATAACAGCTTATGTCTCAGGAGGTTAAAATTAGAACAAATAACCACATTAAAAAGATTGGATTCAATCACCAGCCTCTGACGTATTGGAATATGAACGGTAAGACTAGACCAAATTTTTAGTTTGAATTTTGTTTGAACTTATTACCCTTTTAAACACTAATTGTATCTTTACACATATATATGTGCTACATGTATATTTATACATACTAATTGATCCTCCCCTTCTTCCCCCAGCATGCAGGACAGTGGTGCAGGCAGACATAGTGTTTCTGGTGGATGAGTCATGGAGTGTGGGTCATGCAGGCTTTTCCAGAGTCAAAGGCTTCATCTCAGCCATCATCTCCTCCTTTCAGGACAATATAGTGGGAGATGAGGGGGTCCGCTTCGGAGTCACTGTCTTTGGAGATGTTCCAAGGTAGAAGTCAAACTTGATACAGCTCAGAATATCTATCTATCTATCTATCTATCTATCTATCTATATGTGTGTGTGTGTGTGTGTGTGTGTGTGTGTGTGTGTGTGTGTGTGTGTGTGTGTGTGCGTGTGTGTGTGTGTGTGCACAGTTTAAGTGGTAATGAAATCCAGAGCTGAATTTCACTCAAAACTGACTGAATTGAGCAATTGGTGGACCAAGTGCTTTAGAAAGTGGAAAAATGCTTTACACATAATAAAAAAACAATACTGAGTCAAACAGCTTGCTGAGCTCATAGCAGGAAACACAGGATTTGCAGTGTGCATGAGCAGGGTCTATGAGAGCTTCGCAGGCTTGTAACCTCATGTTAAAAGTCTATTAGTCTTCAGCTGTTTCAGAGGTTAACACATTCACATATTCATTCATTGTAATATATCAAACTTCCATCCATTTTTTGCCCCCCCCGTTAATGTAACTACTTCTTCACTGAAACTGATCTACAAAGACATCTGAAATCATGTGACCCTTCCAGCAAGACACTAGCCATGTTTGTCAAAAGGACGATATGCCAACATACTCTACAAGTTAATGTCAGGACAGAGTATACACATGGAGACGGACTCTCTTTCTCTTCTGTCTTGCATCTCTCCATCTTCCCATCCCTCCTGCTGCAGGAATTCCCAACCCTCTCTGCAGGTAGCCAGCCAGCCAAGACCAGCAGAACATGTGTTTTCCTCCCCTGGTCGGGTCAACATGAGGTCGTTCATTCACTCCCAGTGATACAGCGGCCCGAATTGCCTGCTTGTATGCTTATCATGTGCCGAGTCCTCACAACAGATGATGAATTCCACTCAGCAGATAGATAGAGGACGGGAGAGGGAGAGAAGAGAAAGCTGGAGAGAGACCCCCCTCTGATGCCTCCAGACGCAACTCGTCCCAGCCAGTTTGCAACTCAATCAGTGACATGTGCGATTCTTAGAGGGGAATTGTATGTTATGCCACTTTTTTTCTTTTCAGATGTTCAAGCAGGAGATGGTTTTGAACTTTGACCACACTGTTATGAATTTTCTTTTAAGGCTCAAAGGAACTTAAGGAAAACATTTTCAGGGTAATGTACACAGGATATTCAGGTTTCAAAGCAAAGTTTTGGTTTCACTAATGTCAAGCTTTTAACCATGCTGTTTCCACAAGTTTGTTTTGTTCATTCTTTAGAACATTCATAATATTAGTGCAAGGAGTTTGAATACCTAAATAAAATATTGTTACATGATGGTTATTATGCCATTTTTTCAGTAAAAAACAGAATTCAAGATAATTTTTGTGAATTTTATGCAGATTAAAAGCACAGCAAGCAGGAGATCTTCAAGACTTACAGATTCTACACTGTTTTTATTGATCAAATAGTCTCTGATGTACTTACCACATCCCCATAGCCTGTGATCATGCCAGAGGCAGTGACTCATGGGGGTATAATAGCAGTAGAAACAGACAGTGCACACATTTTGATACACACTTTCCAGACATTAACCAACAGAGGTGCATGTGACAATGCAAATATCTGAAGAAGTCATTTTTTTAACCTGCCAGTTCCCTAGTACAAATTCCCTGTGAGATTATTGCAGGCAATAGTCATGTGAATTCACAGCTAGCGAGCGGTCACACTCTACTTAGGCAGCTTCATGCTTAAATGAGTACTTCTCCAGACATTTTATGAAAACAGCTTCAGAGTCATATAGAACATTTCTTCAGATCACTGTTTATTAACTTTTCTGTATCATATCAACTTAGCGCGATCACTTCTTTGGTTTTGCTCAGCTGTAATGCATGCTCTGCTACATGTGCTGCAGGCAGCCCTGCGAGTGTTGTGAATGAGTCAGACTATGTGATGATACAATTTCTCAACTGTTCAAGCATCTTTTTCTGAATTATGTTCTGTTTAAAAAAAGTGTTCAAATCAACACATATGTGACAACATAAATGATGAAATCAGTATATGTCTATGGTCAAAATTATATAAATTGGTCTTCCTATACATTTATGTGCTGGCTGGTCAAGCAGACACTGCAAAAGCTATGGGGGAAAGGAGAAGGAAAAAGAAGAGTGTTTCCCTTTTGTTGTAGGTAGGGGGCAAAGTGATATCTTAATGTCTTCTTGTCTGAAATTCTTATAGGAACATTCATTTTATGTCAAAAAGATAACTTTTACTTTCCTGAGTCGCATACAGGGGAACAGTTCTCTATACCTGTGGTGCACACTTCATTTTTAACATCAACATTTGTAAAATAATGCACATGGCAATAACTAAAAAGAACAGGATTTGAAAAAATTATCAGTCTAATTAAACCCAACTTAAATCTGCAATCTGGGTTAATGAGTACAGTTTTCTTGCTCTTCTGGAGTAGAAAAACATGCAAGCCTCTGTATCTTTCCCTTTTCTTCCCAGAAAACAGCTAAGCTGAGGAGGCTGTAACCCTAAGGAGTTATAAAATAAATAAACAAAAATAATAACACTTAAGTATCACAGCCTGTACTTAATGTTTATCAGGTGTTGTGGCGGCCATGACACCGTGCTGAGTAAGATTCTCAACAGGAGGCATCCTTTTGGCCCCGTCACCAGCATGTGGGCACCGACGGGAGCTGAAAAGGCGAGACAAGAGATTAAGGAGGCAAGAAGCTTTGTCTGTGCACCCTCCCTGACTCAAGCAAAACCACCCCTCCATACACCCTCCTCCCTTTGTGACACACACACATACACATATTCTGCTCCCATTTTTTCTTATTACTGTAGGCACAAAGGGAAAAAGGACAAAATAGTAGTTACTAATGGAGCAAAAATGTGCCCAACTCCCTACCTTTTCACTCCCCAAAAGCCAGAAAAACCACTCACCAAATCTGTTCTCTGTCCCACTGTTTAGAACTACATTTAGTCAATCATACAGTGCCCGGTAAGGAATGGATTTCAGGATATCTTGTGAGACTGGGTGAAATGTGAGTTAATGGGAAGAGAGTCAGTGGCTGAGTGAAGAAGCCAGGCAGAGAAGGTAGTTAAAGAGCAGAACAGTGCCTTAGGGGTACTCAGTGTATCCGGACTCACACTGGGAAAAGTGTATTTATCAACTTAATAGCAGGTGTCTGATTGAACATGACTATGATTACAGTAAGTTGTTCCTTCTTTTTGCTCCTCTTCCCCTGTTCCTCCTCATCATGCTCCCCCTCTCTGCTCCCTCCTGTTTTCCACCTTGCCATCCTCTATCTTCATTTTAAAAATACAGGAAGGTGATATGGTGTTATCACTATCAACACGGACTGATTTAAATATTGTACAGGAGCATAACATATTAAAGGGCAAGTCAACAACTTGTATATAAAGCAGTAGATTTCTTCATATTCCTTTTGCATTTTTTTCATTGCAGAAGATGATATCTTAGTAGACAGATTTTAATAAACCCAGAGCTGGAGAAAAAGCTGAAATATCATAAGTAGAAATGATATTCTGAGACAGAAACATGTGAATAAACAAGAAATGAAATCTGACTTGTGGAATAGGGGAAGCGGGAGCCATTTAGCTGATAAGGCAGGGAAGGCCCTTCAGGTGTCTCCTGCTCCACTGCTGTGTAAATGAGCTCCAATTAAACAGGCGGCCGCTAGCTCTGGGTCTCCCTGCAGCCCTCCCCAGCCTCCTCAGCCTCTTCCATCCCCTAAGCTTCCCCCAGCCCCTTGCTGCTCGCCGTAAGGCCCAACCCACCCCATGGCTCCTGCAGCTGCTCGCTC
>VUQH01005517.1:0-10061 GCA_015106775.1 Etroplus canarensis | reverse complement strand
TGTGTGTGTGTGTGTGTGGGTGTGTGTGTGTGTGTGTGTGTGTGTGTGTGTGTGTGTGTGTGTGTGTGTGTGTGTGTGTGTGTGTGTGTGTGCGTCAGAGAAGAGCTGCACTGAAGTACTCAGCCGGGAGCATCCAGTCAGTGACCCCTGTCTTTCCAACTGTGTGGAGAAAACTCTTCAGTGTGCATGCATGTGTGTGTGTGTGTGTTTGCAAAGAGGCAGTGAGATAGAAGCACAGCACAAAGAACAGAGGAGCATTGTGCAATGCCGAGCCTCTTCAGGTTCACTCCAAGCACGTCGTCCACATGCTGTAGCTCACAGTGCACAGCCAGAGGAGAAGTCCTGAACCGCACTGGCCTTTGCACTTTGCACTGACACTGACTCACACAGGGCAATGTGGCCACCTCGCTGTATCTGTCTGGCCTGGTCAGGTTCAACACGCTCCCTAAGCCGCACAGAAACAGTGCAATCACTATAAGCACAGAACTGTTTCTCATTTAGCATTCTGCACTGGCATGTTATTCTTAGCACGTTCATTTATTTTTTTTTTTTTAACAGAAAAGATATAGTAAATAATAGTTGTTTAAAATTAAAATTTTAAATCTAAAAAATTACTATAATTATTTTTATATAAAATGTAGAAAATTCATACACATAATCTTTTGACTTACAAATACAAAAATCTTATTAAAATTAAATGTACATTTTTACCAAACATTTAACCAAAAGCAATTCAGACTCTTAATTTAGTTTATTTTTTACATTAACTCATTTATTTTTAGCTTATTTTTCTTAAACTATATGTACTTTCTATTTGACATTACAATTACAATTGATTTTTCAACATCGTAATTCAAACCTTATTTAGGCCCTAACTAAATTTAAAACTGAATTTCAAAGTTTTTTAAAATAAAGATTTAAAGTAAGAAACATTAACAAAAAGTAATTAAATAAATTAAATAAATGCATCATATTTTGAAACATATGTCTTTATTTCATTTTAAACTTAATCTATAATGAAAGAAAATGGACAAAAATGTAAAAAAAAAAGTTTATTGCACTTATAAAAATAAAACATAAACACGAGAGTTTGAAATAAAATATAGAAATTATATTTGCAAAGCAATTTATTTCCCCATCTGCTGTTACAACCAAAATTTGAAAACTAAAAACATCCACTTTTTTCCCTTTTATCAGTCTCAGCATGATGGTGTTTTCCACAATCAAGTTTTACGGTATGCCAGCAGGACACCGTGTCCACAGGGACTCTCTGGAGAAAGAGGTGAGTACCAGGTGCTGCGAACCCTCTCATGCTATTACCACCATACTGTCATGGCTTTCTGTCCCATTTTACTTTGTGTACACCCTCCCCCAACCCGCAGGACAACAGGATGGCATCACAACAGCTGCACATTCTGTAGCTTTGTCCATTTACAGCATATTTCATAGTCTATACACATGTTTTTCCTCCCTTAATGTTTTGAAATGGAGACTGCTGTGTGGTACAAAACACAGAGGAATCATTTTATGTTGACAACTTTTAAGCATAAGGGTACAGAACTAAAATGTGAGAGATATTTAGTTTATTTTTTTGGAGGTTACGAGAAGCCAATAGTGTATGGTTGCAATGCACTGACACACATTCTGGTGAAATATGGACTCGGAGCACCCTCTACCCATCACAAGTTATAATGCAGGCCTACTTTACTCCAGAGTCCTCCCATTCCTACATCTGTAATTGTCTGGGAGCCAGGCCTCGGTCCTGCTCTCCAGAATTTTAACAGAAACCATGAGAGGGAAGGCTACTTTAAAGGCTTCATCAACTGTGACCAACCGCCGTCAGCAGTAACCCATGTTATACAGGCCGCAGTTATGACACCCTCAAAGGGCTGCCCCTGAGGAGGCAGGCGACAGGGAGGGGGATACAAGGGGAACAGGGCCTCAGAAGTTTCCCACCTTCCCTTGAACCGCAGCCGCACACCCTCGGCAGGAGGTGGACAGGGCCAGCTTTGAAAAATAACACCTTTGTGATCCCCAGTGTTTGGGGATGTATCGTGGTCCGCAGATGGCTCCAAATATTGTCTGTGTGGATGGTTGGGATAGAAAGCAAGGAGAGAGCGAAAGAGACCAGACTAAACTCTTTGTATCCATTTTATACCTGATGTTTTTCAAAAGTTTGTAAGTCCAAAGCTTCCACTTATTTTGTGATAATTATCTTTAGCAGTGATTTAGTTATAATTTAATTATTTTTATTCTGCCAATTTCAAGTCTGAAAAGACTGATCAACAGAGATCTGCAAATAGCAAAAGCTTAAACACACATAAAGACACTACTGGAGTAAGTGCAGCTAGATGCCATTTTACAATATCCCACCAACACCATAATGATGATGAATATGGCCTGCAATTAAGTTATACAAAAATCTGCTATCGTCCAGAAAGTTCACACGCAGCCTGCATATGGCTAGTTAATGGGTGTGAGTGGAAAACTAAGAAGCAGACATGGGAGCTGGGAGCTAACAGAGTTTTGTACAAGGAGGGGGGGGATAAATTATTATAGACCAAGCAACGGTGACAGCATTTTCCCCTCAGTCAAGGGAAGAAAACAGTATGCTGAACTTCTAACCCCTGATTCTAAAATCATTTTTAGCTGCAGTTGACAGTCAGTAACCAACATTGACAGCGAGCTCACGAAGACTGGTGACACTTTCCTGGGCCTCAGCACGATCCTCCAATGGTCCAGCTCTCTGTAAAGGATGTTGTGGTGTTTTTCTTTCCTTCGTCTAGGCTTCTTTCAATGCACTATAAAATATAGAGTGTGTTTCATCCCTTTTGTCCTTATTTATATCATTCCTGCTTTTCCTTTTGCTCAGTGGCTAACATCACATAAAGAGCCAATGTAGGAAATTTTGCCATATAAACATCGCAAATAATAAGTAAAAAAAAAAAAATCACCAAAATAGTCCAGTGACTTCTGGTAAAATTGTTTTCCAACCTTTAAACTTTAAATTTCACATGGACCACATCTTGCAGTGGTTTCTATCCACAAACGTAACATTACAGTACGCTAAAAGAACTGAGCTCACAAAGTCAGCATGACTGCCAGACTTGGAGCTCAGTAGAGAAGACAGTGCCTGTGAAGGCTTGTGTTGCCTCCAAACAGCTGTGGTGCCTCTTTTGTGTTATTTGGAGGGCCTGTTGCCCCTGCTCTATTCAGGGCTTTCACACCAGTCTCACTCACTTCTCACTCCCTGGGTTTCTCCTCACAGGTCATAAATTAAGCAGAGGGAGGAGATCCCTGAGATCAGAGAAAAAAGATCAGTCAGGTTCTTATTTTTACCACATATTCTGTGATATAACACCACAGAAAGAGTCTGTTTTTGAAACAAGAGTACGAAACAAACCCACTGCTTTGTGAGCATGTCTACAAAATAAAGATATGTATGTGGATTTGTGAGTTCAGATGGTGCCTTTTGGGTTCGTCCACTTGGGGCCACACTGCTGTTGACACTATATGTTATTTTAATGAGTGTTGCAGCGTAGTGGTTAATGTGGCCACGGCTCGTGGCTCAGAGGTGCTTCGAGGCTGTTTGTGTGTGTGTGTGTGTGTGTCTTGTGTGTGCATAAGAGAGACAGAGTTAGAGGGGGAATGGGTTTTGGGGGGGGCACGATATGGTTATGGTGACAAGCGCTGGAATAACTCATAGCACCTCCCCTGTCAAAACAAAGAGTATTTGAAGTGAATGAGGCCAGCAGCAACATATTTTATGGGAACTGGAGCTTTTGGTGGCTCAGATTTTTCTTTTTCTTTCATGAGTTCAGATGAAGTAAGTTCTCATTTTCACTATTCAAATTTTTTTAAAGCATAGTGATGGACATATTGTATTCAGTAAGGTCACCAACTCAACCCAGTTGTGCATACTGTGACAATGATTTAATGACATAAATAGGCCAAATACTACACAGTTCAGTGGCTTGTATTGCATTCTATTATTCCTTTGTGATACAGAGAGATCAAAATTATGAAATATCATGCGACACATGTGGGATCTATTCAGTGGTATCACAAAACTCCCATTGAAAAACGGGTAAATGGCTTTGCATGAGGCTGTGTACGGAACCATATGGACGCCTCCACATCTCCTCATTTCATACATGTTTCTTTTGACATCAATAATGCCTCGGTATCCAGTCGCGTTTGGAACACATCCAAAACAATTATAAAGTTGCCGTGGAAACTGAGGTCCTGTGCCAGGGTGAGGCATACTGTCTCCGCTCAGATAACCACATGGAAAGTCACAGCAAACAAAGCACTTGACAGGGGTGCAGAAATGGGAGAAATAAAGAGAGGGAGGGAGGTGAGGGATGGGCAGAGGTGAAGAGACAGCAATGGAATAACAAAAGCCATGTTCCTGGACAATAAATATACAAAATAAATGTGTTTTTTTGTTTGAGGTTGTGAATTACAGACATTTTCCATAAGAAAAGCCTTGTTGAGACCATTTATAAGGCCAGTTTTCATAACATAATAGGAAAAAAATGATTTAGAGATCTGAGAACCAACATTATGTCAAGGTTCAGTAAAGGTCTTAGTTTAAGCACATAGCAATGCATGTGTTTGTGTTCTTGTGTGCCTGAATGAACATTATCATGGCAAACTAAAACACAGCCGCTTCAGTGACACATGCAATTTTGTGTGTAGAACATTGGGACTGAAGTAATGTATTGTAACCTTATGCTAACCTAATGAACAAGAGGATGAAAGCGGTGTAATGGAGGTATTTTTACATTTATCTTTAGGCTCCTCATTATGCGGTGAATCTGACAACCTCGTTAGGAGTGCACAAAAGATTGCCCATGCGGATAAAGAGCACCACCTTCACATAAAAAACACAAACACACAGAAGCACTGTAGAACAGGTAGGAACGTCAAGAGCAAAGGCTGTACAACTGGTGCACACACACGTACACAAACATGCATATCATTCCCTGGTGGGAGTAACTGGGCTCTGGAAGTCAGAAGGACAATATGACTGGCTTTCAAAGACCCCTGACTGTCTGTTTATTCAAATGAGCGCAAAGAACACCATCATTTCAGACTGAAGGCATTACTATATTTTGATCATACTGATGAAGAACATAAGTTTCAGTGCTCTGTTTGGGCAGCTGGGATGAAAAATGAGACCACTGATGCTACCAATAGGTCTGCTTTATTTCATATTAAATGTAGTGTGTACAAACCTAAAATGCACACTTCAATGCTAAAATGCATAGCTGTTGGAAAAATATGTAGTTCATGTTTAGGTTTTATTCAGCACATAAATTTGTAGAACAGGAAACACAACGCTGCCTGTAGATTCAGTGTTTTCTAGGTTATATCAGGTCAGCAATTGATGTTCGTGAATCAATTAAAACATGTTTTTAAGTGTTTCTGCCTGAAGTGTCAGCAGATCTGTGTGTGAGTCATCATTTGTTCTCATTAGTGTTTCTTGGAAAAATCAGTAGTGCTTGAGGAAATCAGGTAATTTGTATTCACAAATAAGCATACCCGACCCAACAAACGTCATGTCATTTGTAACAGAGAAGGTGTTTTTGTGTGGATCTGTGTAAGTGTACTGCATGTGTGTCTGTATGTACATATATATCTTTTTTCTTTTCTTTTCTTTTCTACAATGAAAAGGCAATTTCTGCATTAGTCTTCTTAATGATGAGACTGAGCATCATTAGCTCAACACTGCTCTCCAGTGGATGCAAAGTATAATGATGCTCTCATAAAGTTCAAGTGCAGAGCAGCAAGCGGTTTTTATATTATAGTAGTGGTAATATAACCTTAAAATGTTACATGCTATGAGTAAAAACAAATATGGACTTTCTATGACTGCTGTGCAGCTAAAAATTGTATAAGTGGACTTTATTTAGTCCTTGCACTGAAGAAAAATGAAAATGAAATAAACCATTACAAACAAAAAGGTTTTAGTTTAGGACTGAATTTAATCCATGTCTGGGAAAGTGAGCCAAAGTTTTGATCATTGTGACGTGTCTTGGATAGTGACTGTCACTGTACAGTATGATATATGTTCAGAGTTCAACACTACAATTCAGTTCAATTCAATTTTATTTATATAGCGCCAATTCACAAAAAAAAAAAATCACCTCAGTAAAATAAAGACCCTGAAATATCAGAGAAAACCCCAACAATCAGACAATTAACTATGATCAAGCAGCTGGTAATTGTGGCAAGGAAGCACTCCCTTTTAACAGGAAGAGACCTCTGGCAGAACCAGGCTTGGGGTGAGGCAGTGAGGGGAAAGAGAAGAGAAATCAGAATCAGAATCAGAATCATAGTCAGAATCAGAATACTTTATTAATCCCAGAACGGGAAATTGCATAAAAAAGGAAAGCGTAGAGAGAAAAGGACAACACACTATGGCAGAGAGAAGACAAAATTTAATGACAAGCATCAGTGGCGTATAAAAGCATTGAGGGTGAATTGAGGTGGGTGAAGCAGAAATGCTCAGTGCATTATGGGCGTTCCCTCAGCAACCTAAACCTAATGCAGCATAACTATGGGATACTTTAGGGTTACTTGACACAATCCCAACTATAAACTTTATCAAAAAGATGCACTACATTAATGCAGTGTATCTTTTTTCATGATCAATGCACTACAAGGCTGTTTATGGAAGTTTGGAGCCCCTTGTGGTATGCTAAAATATAAAAGCTTATGATTATTCAAGATGTGAACCAGATTAAGATTTCCTCTATGAGTGATTCCTCAGTTTCTGGACCATCAAGTTACATGTGTTTTATATCATCATATTTAACTTGAAAAAATCATAAACAGTAACACAATTCTTGTACATCTCACAGTTGGGGAATGAAATTAACTATTAAAGCTGTTATAATTAATACAGCACTGTTTATATATCTTTTATTTTTTTATTTCACATAAGAAGCACATGCTGCTTTACGCAAGACCAGATTTTTCTTTCTATGTGGTGAGCTTGCAGTGATTTCTTCAAAATGAAAGTGGTTAAGCCAAAGACAGACTAATAGGGTATTATTTTATAGCCGTATATATTATGGGGTAATTGCCTCAAGGAAACAATCACTTTTTAATAAATGCCATCCATGCTTAAGGAAGGCTGCCATACGGCTTAAACATCTGAAAGTCCTCTGGACATTTTACTATTAACTTTATTATCACATAACAATTATACCATAATGCTAAACTACAGAAAGGCACAAAAACAACATCTGATAGCTTAATCACAGCCAAAACTCACTGCAATAAAAACAGACATGATTCTGTAGTGCAAATCCCTGCATGGACTCTGGAATGTGTCCAAAACACTGTTAGCAAACACATTTTATAGCTGTATTCATAAATCCAACTTTAAATTTTACAATTCAAAGAAGTAACCATGTACAGATTCAGAAAAGCTGCCATCTTCTCTTTATTTAAAAATGAATGTACCTTTTGGCTGCTCCCTTGTAGTCTCCACCAAGGGGTCACCACAGCAGATTAATCTGCATTGGTAATTTGTCAGAGGTTTTACACCAGATGCCCTTCCTGATGCAACCCTCCATGGTGAGAGGCTTGTGAACCCACCTGGAACTGAACCAAGGACCTTTTGCTTCAAAGACAAATGCGCAAACCACTACACTATTGGGGACACTTCTCTTTATTTAAAAACAATTCTGAAATAAAATTTTACTTCATAAACCATAAACATATAATGTCTTTATCTCAGTTTCAAACAATAGAAATAACATATATGTTTATTGATTGCAATCAGACTCCACTAGAACGCAATTAGGAATGGCAGTGTGATTTATTTTTCATGTCATAAGGTTTAAATTGATGTTAAAAAAGTGTGGCCACTGGGGCCTTGTGATATGTCTAGCACCACTCATGTCCTCTGGCTTCTTTCGGCAGCTACTCCTGGCTTCCCTGTGTAAACATACATGCAGCCCTGGTTTTGATGCCATACCTTGCTTGTTTTGAGGCCATATACTTCCTGAAAGAGCAGCGGCCTTTGAACACCACAAGCCATTTGTCCACAGTTAGATTGGGCCCAGAGTTGTAAAAACAGGGAAACCGGTCCACCCACTGGTCCCACATAGTGCAGATTGCAGCCAACTTGTCCCCACGCCTTCTAACAGGTCTTGATTCCTGGTCATAAAAACTGATGATCCTTGAGAGCACATGGAAGCTCTTCAGAGACACTGTGGCTCTAAAAAATGCTTTCCCTGTCTCAGCATCCCACAGACTTTCAGTCGACTCCCCTCTTGACCTGTAGACACCAGCGAGGATGAGGATGTCAAAGTAAGCATCCTCATCTGTCCATCTCTTTCCACTGGTCACTGAAAACATGTCTCTCCTCAAGATTGGTCATATCCAGAATACTTTTCTGAATTGAGTAAGCAATCAGCAGCTCGAAGGATGACTTGATATCTTCAACATGATTCACTCTATTCAATTTGTCCATTCTCAGACAAATATGTGTATGGGACTCTTCCAGTTGCTGGCTGTGGGGCTCGACCAGTGGCTAACTCTTGAACTGCTCCATGAGACACCTGCGGTGCTCCTTGTGGTGCATATTCCAAATGAAGGCTTCAAATTCACTTTCAGAATGAGAAAACTCTGAATTGATTTTCTAAATGATCCTATTCTGAGACATCTTCCTCTTCCACATCACTGTGTGCCTGACTCTCTTCAAATATGAGCTCTAAAACCCTCTGACAGCTCAATCTTTTGGTCATACTGAGGGTGGAAGATTCTGTACTGTGATGTAGAGGTATTTATCTCTTTTGTCCCACCCCCTTGATGTGCAGGTGCGAGGCATATAGTGTGAGAAAATATGAAATTACAACAAACATGCGGTTTGCAGGTGGACACAGGACAGAGGGTAAAGAGTGCGGGAAAGTGAGAGAAAAAGCTTCTCTATGCTTATATTATAATAATGTAACATTATCTGTATGTGTGTGTGTGTGCGCGCGTGCATGCGTGTGTGCGTGCATGCGCATGTCTGTGTATGTGTATGTGTGTGAGGGCATGTTTCTGTGTGTCACTGTGTATGCAGGTCAAACCAGCCCGAAGACCATATGAAGGATGTAAATGTGTTTGTTATAGTCACACGTATGCTAAATTATTGTTTTAAGTTTATTACAGAAAATAAGCTAAGGCCACTGAATTTCACATAGAAAAAACTTATACTTGTATCATTTTTCTCCTTGTAAAAATTTGAAGCAGGTCAATTTGACCCAAATACATTACAAGGGTTAAAACCCTGAATATGTTCTAGATCAGTTTGACCAGAGGGATATGAGCAGGTCCCAAAAGTGAAGACAATACAAGGGTTAAGATGGATCAAGGGAAAGTACAAAACTGTCAAGTTCTGGCTTGAGTACAGAGACTGCTGTGTCCTTGTTTTCATGGAAACATGGCTCAGCGAGAGCGTTTCGGACGCCGCCATTCAGCTCGCCGGGCTAACTGTGTTTCGTGCTTTCCGACAGGATTGCTGCCCTCAGCGGAAACACTCCAGGGGGAGGCGTATGTGTTTATGTAAACACGGAATGGTGTAAAGACTGTGCTTGTGTCTAACCACTGCTCATCGGTTGTGGAGTTGTAACTGTTAGATGCAGACCTTTTTATTTACCCCGTGAATTCACCACCGCCCTGATTATGGGAGTGTACATTCCTCCCAGCGCTAATGCTAAGAAGGCTCTGTGTGAGCTGTATGGAGCTATTAGCAAGCTGCAGAATGCCCACCCCGACAGACTGTTTATAATCGCCGGAGATTTCAACCATGCAAATCTCAAAACAGTGCTCCCTAAATTCCATCAGCATGTGGACTTTGCTACGAGAGGGACGAACACGCTGGATCTTGTTTACACAAGCACTCCCGGCGCATATCGTGCGGAGCCCCGCCCCCATCTCGGCAACTCTGATCACATGACTGTGATGCTGATCCCAGCATACAGACCACTCATCAGACGCTCCAAACCAGCTCTGAAACAGGTTAAAACCTGGCCAGCAGGAGCCATCTCTGCACTTCA
>VUQH01005514.1:2491-16098 GCA_015106775.1 Etroplus canarensis | reverse complement strand
CATGCATTTATTTGTTACTGCTGCATGCCATTAAATGTTGTTTTCTCTCTCCCATAGTGTGTGCCTCTCTCTGCTCTCCTTTCTGTCTTCTCTGTTCCCTCACCCCCAACCGGTCGAGGTAGATGGCTGCCCCTCCCTGAGCCTGGTTCTGCCGGAGGTTTCTTCCTGTTAAAAGGGAGTTTTTCCTTCCCACCGTTGCCAAGTGTTTGCTCATAGGGGATCATCGGATTGTTGGGGTTTTCCTTTTAACACTGTTTTATCTTTACCGTACAGTGTGAAGCGCCTCGAGGCGACTTTTGTTGTGAATTGGCACTATATAAATAAAATTGAATTGAATTGAATTGAATTATATTATATTATATTATAATAATACACAAAATATATTCTCCCTCATGTCCATGTACTTACACTGATTTACCAGTTTATTAGGTAAACCTTGTTAAAATAAATGGAGACAAAAAAAACAAACCAAAGGATAATTTCTCCTGATGAGGTGATATGACTTTAAAATCATCTGCACTGCACTTATTTCAGTGGCACATATCAGTGATTTCTCTGCATTTTTTCACTAACCACGTCAGGAGTAATTAGATCCCCACATTTTAGCAAGAAGTGAGTTGACTAGATTGTTAGGATCTACTTTTTATGCCTCCCCAAAATTAGTACCTTAAAGCATTATTACCTGGTGCTAGCATAGAAAAGACGAAGAAAAATAAAGCTGTCTGTCCTGCATCAGTTTTGAAACTTAACTAAACTAAAATGTAATTAAAGAACTGATCGAGATCATGAGTGTATATATTATTATTATTATTATTATTATTATTAGTATTAGTAGTAGTATCATTAGAGTAGTAGTGGTATAAAGTGAAAACTAAGATTCCTGAAAGGCTCTTGACATTTAGCTGTTAGTATATTAGTAGTACAACATGGCATGTAAGCACATTTTACTAAATCATCTGCAGAGATGATTAATCTTGTTTTAATGTGAGCTTGTCAAAGTGACACAGCAGAAGTCTCATGTTGTAATGAGAAATGTGAAATTTTGCTCTATTTATAATCAGTAATGTAAATTGATTCAATAAGAAAAAGCTCTCAGTTTTAAAAGACAATTACCTCTTCAATCTCAAAGCAATCAAAAGACTTGTTCATCATTTCATCATATTCAATTTCTGTCTAAACCAGAAAATGAATAAACCTGGAAAGTAATCATATAGAAATGCTTCAGGGAAATATTCCAGTGGCACACTCATTTTTTTTTCCCTTTCTAGATACCATTTTTGACTTCACCTAATCAGAAGACCAATCAAACATAGACATGATATCACCCCTCTCCAAGAAAAATGAAATAAAAAAAGTCATGTTTAAACCAAAGTATTCCAGTGCAGGGCTTCACAGTACTCTATATTCATCTGTGTTTGTGGTTAGTTCTGGACAGTTCAGCAGACCATGATATTTCCTTAAACTAAATGTCATGAAGTCATTCAAGCATGAAATGTCAGACTAATTCAGGGCACAAGCACAAAATGTGAACTTGCAAAGGACTTGCTCAAACCATACAGAGCAATTCATCAAAGCAAAAAGGTGGCCCAAGAAGAGTGACGCAAAAAACAAATGGTCAGCAGACGCAGCTTCAATTGATTTTGCAACAAAAATTATGCTTAAAATCTATCTCAATTTCAATGAAACATTGTTGCTCACAGATTCTTAAGGCAAAATCTATAACCATGCCATTTTATTATAGGTGTCTGAAATAACACGGAGGACATTCTGTCCTTGAAAGATTATTATTGACTACATATCTGGCAGAGATTAAATTCACAGTAACATCAGTGCTGCATATCAATAATAACTTGGCACAGATTCCAATATACACAAGCTGAATATTTTAAAATATTTTCATATTTAGTCTGGAAAACTTTTATTTATTTTTGGTACTTGCAGTCTGCGAATAGTATGTCTTCTTGTGATCTTTCTGCATAAAGAAAAAAAATCTTGCAAGGAAAAGTTGCAGTATGTTTTGGGATACTTTGGGCCAGTGAATACAGGAATGCTGAAAGTTAAGTGAAGCTTTCGTTTAAGCACATGACTTACTACACTAGCTGTGCTAACTCATGATGCCTCTCATTATGATAGTGTATATTTGAGAGATGCCATTTCATGATACTCTGATACGCTATGTGGACAAAAGTATTGGACCAGCTACACATTACAACTACAGCAGCTTTTATGATATCCTATTGTGCATCCACAGGCATTCATGTAGAAGTGGCATGCCATCTTAAAATGTCATCCCTGAGTGTTACATTTAGAGTGCAGCTAACCAGATTATTTGTAGAAGTATTAGTAGTCAAAGAAGTAGTAATACACCGCCCGCCCAAAAAAAAAGTCGCCACCTGGATGAAGTGATGCACCCATCATGCCTAGTGCCTACTGTACAAACCTGTGGGGGCAGTGCTATGATCTGGGGCTGCTGCAGTTGGTCAGGTCTAGGTTCAGCAACAGTATGTGCTCAAAGAATGAGGTCAGCTGACTACCTGAATATACTGAATGACCAGCTTCCCTGATGGCACGAGTGTATTCCAAGATGACAATGCCAGGATTCATCGGGCTCAAATTGTGAAAGATTGGTTCAGGGAGCGTGAGACGTCATTTTCACACATGGATTGGCCACCACAGAGTCCAGACCTTAACCCTATTGAGAATTTTTGGGATGTGCTGGAGAAGGCTTTGCTTAGTGTTTGATCAGTGCATGATCTTGGTGAAAAATTAATGCAACACTGGATGGAAATAAATCTTGTGACATTGCAGAAGCTTATCAAAACAATGCCACAGCAAATGCATGCTGTAATCAAAGCTAAAGGCGGTCCAATGAAGTATTAGAGTGTGTGACCTTTTTTTTTGGTGGTGACTTTATTTTGGCTGGGCAGTGTATTAGTATTATTATTATTATTATTAAAAGCTGCCATATACATCCTTGGTAAATGGAAAGGTATTCATATAGCACTTTTCAACTCTAACTGAACACTTAAAGCACTTTTTACCACAAGTCTCATTCACCCTTTCACACCCACATTTATTTTTGGGAGAACAGCTGCAATGAGTAAATCATAATATGGCAAAGAGGAAAATGGAATTAATTCAAACAAGCACACAATCTGACCCACCATTGTGAATAATATTTGTACTAATCGTATTATAATTTAATACAGCAAGACAATTCACTTTTATAATTCAAAAGAACATTTAACTTAAAACTGACATAGATAACTAGTTTCAGCTCACTCATCAGACATTACCCACACTGAATCTGAAAGGATGAGATTAAGCAAATTCTAACCAAAATGTATTACTGGTGCCAGAATGAAATTAATACCTACTTAAAGAGATGTTTAAAGTCAAATGCAAAGTTAAGGTGGACCTTTATTTAGTCCCTTCTAGAAAAAAAATGTCTTTGGCTTCATTTGTGTTACATCTACATTTTTATACAGAATGTTTGGCATTCAGAGTAATAAAAACCTTACTGTACCACTCTTTTTGCAATTTTCAAAAACCGTAGTATACTCGAGAAATTGTAAATATAATAACATACTCATATCTATGTATTTAGTGTAGCAATTCATAGAGGATATAATATAATAATGGCAGGCATTGTTGTGAGATTTCATGAACTGAACAAACAGTGATCTGTTCATGCTTACTGTCAGTGATGACACCTGACAAGCCAGTTCTGTTATCCCTTACAATTTTTTTTTACGCATTTGAATTTAATTAGGACAATTATATATATATATATAAACAGAAAAAAGGTATGAGTTCATGTGTTTACAGCAGGTAAGGATACCCAGTTCTGAAAATGATCCTTTCATAGAATTTTCTGTACTCCCTTCTAAGTCGATTCTTTCTTGCACATAAAGGAGCACAGTGAGTTGTTTTTCAGTTCTCCACAGTTGCAAAAGGACACCTACTGCCCTCGTGGTCAGGTGCAGGGTCAGATCAGTGCACTCCACTAAAGGCCCCACTGTGCCTAACCTTTCAAATCTACCAAAACAGGTGAGAACTCAAAAATACTTTCAAAACATTAATGAATTGTAATAACTGAAGCTATTAGCATAATGGGGGTGGGGAGTAGGTACTTCTTGTGTTATATAATGATCAACAAGCAAGTTACATAGCACATAATTTTAAAAAATACTGAATATAGCACTGTAGAAATAGACTTTTTTTTCTTTTTTTTTCTATTTTGCTGGAAACCAATCAGTGTTTATGGATACACTGAAAGGCAAAAACAAGTAACTGGAAGGGGGCCAAGTCATATTCCAGCACACCCTGCAATCTGTTTCCTGAAACAAATCCATTAAGTTTTTAATCTCTTATTTGTATAGGCCATCAACTATAATGCAAGGGAAAAACACAAATCTGGAAAATACATAAATTACATAAATATGCAATATAGAAGTTACAATACTTTAATGCAAGAAATTGTGCAGGGAAATGTTGCAAACATAAATGTGCTATCCATGTTGTCCCCTTCAGGATTCCTAAGTAATCATGGTGGTACGAGCTGATATTTCCCGATGACAGTGGTAATTTCCACCATCAACACCCCCCTAGCTCTGGTGGTCAGTAATCACTAAAATTTATAGTGAAAAATTGTTGAATCAAAAAATTGGTTTATTTTACTGCTACAATAGACATAAAAATATCAATACTCAGAGAATGAGTCAAGCTAAAGTGATTGAAAAGATCAATAGAAGATGTATAGCTTATGTTTTATTATGAAGTGGCTGATAACATCACATGATTAATTACCATCTTCCCCTTAGGTGTAATTCTTTACATGAGCTATAGATCTGTAGCAATCAGTCGCAATAAAATGCTTTCTTGGTTTAAACCACATTCACTACATACGTTTCAAGAGAAAAAAGAAACTGGGAACACTTTGTGTCTTAACTGTGACTGGTTAACAACCACTTTTTTCCTGAACTTGCTATGAAAAATATGTGCAATATAAAAAATGGTAAGTTACATAAACAATAGATATTTTATTTTTGTTGGTTAAACATGGGATAAAAATGTGATCTTAGAAGTTTGCCTTAATTCTTCAAACAACAATAGTTGAAAAACCAACCATCATACAGTACATGGTGAATTTTTCTCACAGAATTCAGTGTTTTATTATTAGTATTCTTTTTTATCTTTAGTTCTGCTGGAGGCACATGAAAAACCTTTCACAAAGTAAAAGCTCAGTTTTCCTGTGTTTGTAGTGGACTAGGGCATGCTGCTCTTACAATGGCAGATATGCCAGGCTGGTCTGATTTCCCTGGGGACATGAAGGCTATCATATAACCTGGCACTTTCTTTCAACTCTTTCCCAGTTCAATTTATCAGGTACAAACAGGGTTCAGATCTCTGCTTTGTGAAATTCAAAAAAGATGGCTTCAAAACTACAATAAACACGTTGACGAGAATGTCTCAGTCACAGATTTACACTCTGCACAATGAACTTCATGTAGAATCACTGCTGGTACTGCAGTAATAGGATTGGTGGAGAATCATTTAAATAAAATAATATTACATTCAGGCTACCTGATCAATGATTTTGCATGCTGGGATCAGGTTATTAATTAATACAGCTGTATTTTATGACAGAAGATAATTTTTAGAAACCTCAGAGAATATATCTTGAGGTTACTTGAATTTGGATTTAAAGTTATAAACTCAAATGATGTGTGTCATAGAAATGCTGTGAGACATGGTTTTTACTTTTGCAGATATTTCATATAGGAGACTCAGCTAACAGCTGCAGAAAAAAAATTACAGTAAAATCAAAGAAAACAACAATGATATACCTATTGACCAGCAGTACAGTCTTCCACATTTTATACTCCCTTTTATTCATACACTTTCTTCAGGATAAGGGAACACAGCAATGTCCTGTACTATGTTTTACATCAGATAATAAGCTGCCAGGCTGGCCTTCAAGTCTCCACAGATGCAAAATAGAAGACAGATGATAGAAGATGCCAGAGCAAAGGTCCTAAGGTCAATCAAATCATCATATTTCAGAAAGGGGCCCCTAATTTTCTAACAAATGCAATTTTCTGAGAGTGCATTACTAAATCATGTTTAGGCGACTAGAACTCTTAGTGTTCCTATTTGATTTAGTAAAACTCTCACCTTCACCTGAAGCATTAATGTAATTATGGTGCGCTTCCATTATGACTATGTAGTATACTTGAATACTAAGTTCTGTCATTTTAATGACATGTTATTGCTGAAATGGTTTAATGAAAAATTGATTTCTCGCATCTGTTTGACATATTAAAATTCTGTATATCCTATCTTTGTGAGAATAGCATAGGTAATAGTCTTGTGAATTCACAGTTAATCAGCAGTTTTATTGTGTCCTGACTAGTATGTGCTCCATCAAGGCCACATTATCACCTAAACAAAATGGAATATATTTAGACATGTCAAAGTGTCTAAAACAGGTATCTTTCTTTATGTGTGCGAGAAATGGCAACTTCAGGCAATGTTCCAACCTGATTCTCCTGACACTGTGTAGAGTTCATGTGCCAAAGTATCTGTAGACTGTGACATTTATCATCCCAGCAACTTTTATAATGTTGCTGGAATGATGTCAGTGTGAAAATTCAGATTTTTTTTCAAGACACCTGTGTTATGGAGGAAAAGTAAGTGATGAGATGCATGTCATGCATCTATATAGCTATGTTAACCTGTTTATGTAGATGCTGATATGAAAGAGGTTTTATGAACATGTGCAAGGTCTGAAATACAAAAGCTGATTACATGCAACACCAACTTAAACATATACATGTGATCATTCCATCCATCTCTTTGTTGGTTGCCACTAGATTTCATGTTACATTTAACACTCTGGAGTCGATGGACACACCTGTGCATCCAAATCACATTACAGAATTTAAGATGACGTAGCTGCAAGAAGCAGCCTCACTGAGTCTCCTTTTCAAGTTGTGTCAAAAGTGAGTATGGGACAAAAAGTGTCTCTAACTAGATTTCTGGCGATCTCCATGTATGGAACCTGCTTACTGCTGGGAAGTGTTGGAATCCTCCTCTGTCTTCCTCACTCTCTGGCTCAGACTCTGGCTCCTCCCCTCCTTCAGCATCTCCCTCAGCGTTTCCTCATTTCAGTGTCACCCTCATTTTCATTCTAAGTTACAAAAATGGTTCAGTAACCATATTGATGATTGAGTGAAAAAAGCAGACTTGTTCCTACTGAGATTGTGACATTGAGGTTGTGCTGAAAAGAACAAAACATGATACAGTAAACAGGTTTTAATTTGTAATATAAAGGTAAAATCAAAAGTTGTCAAAAACGGCAAATTATACCCTAGACTCCAGAGGTTTATTAAGGGTTATTGAATATTACTACTAGGTCCTTGTTTTTGTTTTGTTTTTTGCTTCTCTTCCCCCTTCCTTCCTAATTGCATATGTGTTTGAATCAGAATCAGGTTGAGAATCCCAGGGGGGAAATTGTTTGAGTTATAGATGCTCCATTTGGTATAAATAAATATAGAGATATCAAAGATAAGAAAATGAAACTGTATGAACATATATGGAAAAAGTGCAATGTTCCATGAAAACTAAAAGTTAAAACAGTAACTTTTTTGTGTCAGTTGGCTCATGGTTGAGCTGCTGTGACAGAAATGGCTGCTTGCCACAGATTGCGATTTTCAGCCAGTCTTGTGGCCGCGATGAACTTCATTCCTGTCCGCTCTTCTACATCAGTTTGTCAGTGTCTTGCTGGCCTCCCTCTTGCTCATTTGCCTGATGTGATGCCCTGAATGATGGTTGTTTCAAGGCTGTTGTCTAATTTTGTGGCCAAAGTACTGTAGTTTCCTCTTCTTCATCTGGTCTAGTAACATCCATTTAGTTCTAAGTTGATCCAGGACCCATTCGTAAGTCCTGTGTTCTCTCCATGCTATTCTCAAAAGTCACTGGTATGTCCACAATTCAAAGGCTTCAATCTTCTTCACAGCTTTTTCAGAAAAGTACTAGGATTCACAGCCGTATGAAGCTATAGCAAAAGAGGAAGCTCTGGCTATGCGAAGCTTAAGGCTTGTACGGACTGCCAAACTTTACAGATTGCTTTCATGTTCTGTACTGCATTTCGAGTGATGGTAAGTCTTCTATTAATTTCTTGCATGCAATTTCCTTTGCTGTTGATGATGGAGCCAAGGTACACAAAGTCCTTCACCTCCTCCAGCTCTTCCCCATTGAGCATGAATTTGCTGAAGTCTTTTCTCTTCTTATCTACCACCATGATCTTGGTCTTCTTGGCATTCAAAAGAAGTTCTTTTTCTTTGCCCATTCGTTGTATACAAGTGAGTAAGTTTAGTAGATCTTCTTTGCTTTCACATAGTAGTGTTGAATCATCTGCATATCTTGTTTATCTTCTCCCTCCAATGTTAATACCAGCCTCGATGTTATCTATGGCTTCTCTCATGATGTTTTCGGTGTAGATGTTGAATAGTGTAGGTGACACTATGCAGCCTTGCCTAACTCCTCTCTCAAAGGAAAACCATTCTGAAGTTCTGCAGTTTGTCCTCACTGCTGCCTCTTGCTCTTTGTATAGACTCTCCAGCAGTTCTATTATGTGCATTGGGAAGCCCATTTTTTCCATATCTTGCCATAGCAGCAGGTGGTTGACACAATCAAAAGCCTTGGAATAGTCAGTGAAAGACATATATAGCAGAGTGTTATATTCTCTGTATTTCTCCATGATGAGTCTGATGTTAATGATTTGTTCTCTGGTGCCTTTCCCTTTAACAAAGCCGGGTTGTTCTTCAGGGATTTCTGCTGTATATGTATGCTGCATCCTGAAAACAATAATCTTCAAAAGAATTTTACTAGCATGTATAATGAGATTGATTGTACGGTAATTAGCACATTCTTTGGCGTTACCTTTCTTATAGATGGGAATGAAAAGTCCTCTACACCAGTCCTTAGGCCATTGCCTAATCCTACAGATCTTAACACATATCTTTCCATAGCATGGTGATTTCTTCCTCTCCTGATGATTTCCAAAGTTCCACTGGTATTCCATCTGTGCCCAGTGCTTTACCATTTGCTAGTGCATTTAATGCCTAACAGTAACAGTAACATAGTAAATATAAATATATATAAATATGAAAGACAGAAAACCTCAAAGTGAAAAGTGTGATATGTCACATAAATACTATAAGAGAAGATATGGCCATAAGAGAAATAGTCCAGGTGTTAAAGGGAGGAGTTGTAGAGTTTGATGGCCACAGGTAGAACTGATTTCTTGTGGTGTTCTATGTTGCATCTTTGGAATATGTGTGCTGCTAAATGTGCTCCTGTGTCTATCTAGCACATCTTGGAGAGGGTGTAAAGGATTGTCCAATATTGTCCTTGACCTGGAAAGCATCCTCCTTTCTCACACCACTGTCAGAAAGACAAGCTCCAATACCCATAATGTTACTGGCCTCGCAGATCAGTTTGTTGAGTCTTTTGGTGTTCAATACTCTCAGTCTCCTCCCCCAGCAAACCACAGCATAGAGGGTAGCACTGGCAACCACAGACTCATAAACATTTTGAGCATCGCCCAACAGATATTGAAGGACCTAAGTCGTCACAGAAAATAGAGACAGCTCTGGTGCTTCTTGTAGAAGGCTTTTGTGTGTTTAATGAAGTCCAGATTATTGTCAGTGAGAACACCAAGGTATTTGTAGTCCTCCACTAACTTCACAAAGACCCCATGAATGGAAACAGGGGTCACTGGTATTTTGGTCCTTCTCATGTCCACAACCAGTTCTTCAGTTTTTTGTCATGTTAAGTTGCAGGTGGTTCAGTTCGCACCAGGTGACAAAGTTGCCCACCCAGTCCTGTACTATTCATCATCACCCTCTCTGATAAACCCCACTACTGCAGAGACATCAGAAAACCTCTGAAGGTGGCAAGTCTCTGTCCAGTAGCTAAAGTCAACGGTGTAGAGGGTGAGGAGAAATGGAGAGAGAACGGTCCCCTGGAGGGCTCAGGTGTTGCTGACCACACTGTCCAACTCACAGTGCTGTAGACACACATACTGTGGTCTGTCAGTTAATTAGTCAACAACCCTGGCCACAAGGGAGGCATCCCCCTGCACTGCTGTCAGCTTATCACCAGTAGAGCTGCTCTGATGGTGTTGAATGCACCGAAGAAGTCAAAAAACAGGTGGTGGTGTTAGGATGGAGGGTGTGAAGAGTGCCATTAGTCTGGGGGTCAGAGTGAGGAGGCTGAGAGACCATGAGGAGCAGGTGTTAAAGAACATATTGAGATCACCGGCCCAGTCCACACTGCCGTCAACTCCTTTGCCACTGTTTGGTGTCTCAAACCAGTGATGGTCTTTATGCCACTCCAGACCTCCTTCATATTGTTCTGGTGGAGCTTCTAATCCAACTTCCTCCTGTAATTATCCTTGGCCACCCTAACTGATGTCTTTAGTTTTGTTTAAACTATTCTCACCTCCTCCCTATTTCCAGTTCTGAACGTTCTCTTCTTCCAGTTAAGTAGTGTTTCCATGTCCTTTGTCACCCTAGATTTGTTGTTTGGGTAACACTTAATAGTTTTTGATGGGATTATAACATTAGTGCAAAATGTTTATGTGGATAAGTGACTTGAGGTCCAAAGTGGAGGTGTAAATCCTCAGTTGGTTGCTGCGGAGCTGGCCCGTGCACCTGCTCCTCATTATTCGGCAGCTCTGGTGTATTTAAGGACGAGCCTTCCTCCCACTCTTCACCAGTTCCTTACAGCTGCCAATGCAGTAACAACTGATAGCCAGAAATGTCCTAGCTTCTAGTTGGTTCTGAGATTATATCTTTTCATACCTCTCAGTTTGCTCACCCCAGTTCTCCTTTTGACACAGGCTGTTCTCAGTGTTCTGGCTGGTCACCTGTTTGAGGCTACTCACATCTCCACTGTCTGAAGATCCTCCTGTGGAAGAAGAAATGCCCTGTTGCTCTCATGCCTCTCCATTGTAAAAGATTCACCCTCTGACTCATTCACCTGATTGCCCTCTCTTCACTGCTGAACACCTCATTCACTCCAAACAGCCTGCTAGAATATACTCACTGCACCAATTATTCCATATTTCAAGAAACACAAGGACATTATTATTTCCCTGTTTACCTCCATCTTCTGTTGTTTCAAATAAAACATCCTAAACCTGCTAACTGTCTCTGTGTCTGTGTTTAGGCCCTCAGTTCAGAGCAAATCACTATTTCATAGAAATACATACCACTAGGGTGTCCTTTTAATTAGAAAAAAGTAGAAAAGAGACAACGGTTCTGGTTTTTAGCTCTTAAACTGAAGACTGGAAATGTATCGGAAAGCACCTTTCGGCTCCTTTGCATTATCTCCAAGGCATCACCATAGTGAATTAATCTGTTTGAGGTTTTATGTCGGATGCCGTTTTTAGTGCAACCTGCCATGATTGACCTTTCACTTGGAAGTCGAATATGTGTAAACCACCAATGGAGACACAATTATACAATGCCTATAAAAAGTATTACCCCCTTTCACCCTTTTATTGCTTTACTAAATGAAATCATTGTCGATATAATTTTGCTTTTTTGACAAGAAAAAAAGCGTCGGTCATGTCAAAGTGAAAACAGAGTTTTAAAAACTAATGTCAATTAATAAAAAAATATATAGTGCAAAATAAACGTTTGCATAAACATTCACCTCATTTAAAATTACTGACCTAATTCAGCAGAGGTCCAGCTAGTTGATTCCAGCAGTGTTACAAATAATGAAATGGAGATCACCTGAGTGCAGTTGATGTGTGTCAAGTAATTGTGGTATAAAAACACCTGTATCTGGGAGGTCCAGTCTCTGGTTCATCAGTATTCCTGCTACAACTTCAACATGAGGACAAAAGAACACTTCTAATAACTCAGAGAAAAGATCCTTGAAAAGTATAAGTCAGGAGATGGCTACAAAAAGCTTTCCAACTCACTGGGCATCCCATGGAGTTCAGTCAAATCCATCATTAAGAAATGGCACTTGTCTATATCTGCCTAGAGCTGGCCGTCCTCACAAACTGTGTGACCGGACAAGAAGAATACTGGTGAGGCCACCAAGACACCTACGACCACTCAGTTGGTCACTTCAGCGGCTCAGATGGAAGAGACTGTACGTACAGCAACTTTTGCCTGAATGCAACAGTATTTTGACTGGGTTCACTAAGAAATCATTGAAACAATTACAGCCTGCCCAGAATCCTGCTCCAAGAATATATATATATACACATATATACACATCATCAAACACCTATACACTTATCCTCAATTTGGAATTTGCGATATCAACATAGTATAGCACTCAAGCCTGTTTAACTACACAAGACATTACTGCAAAAAGAATAGTATCGTCTACTGGAAACACAGTAGAAGCTTTGAATGTTTTAATGTTTTTAAGTCTCATACAAAGTTGTTTGCAATAAATTGGTTTAACTGAAAATGGTTTAACTAAAAAAAGGGTTTGTAAAGATTTGAGTCTTTACAGACCCTTGCAAACTAGTTTCCCTTGATCCATTCAAATAAAATTTGCCATTCAAACCCTGTATAAATCAGAAGGAATTATATTTATAAGCTTATAATCTGTCATACATTAAATATTTATCTCATGACAATCATAGTAAATTGACAAACCACAAATCATAACTAACCAAGCATGCTTAAAGATGAAAGTGTAACTTATCACTCCCATTGTTACTTTTTAAAATTATAGTAAGCCATGCTTAATTGGTGACAACTGCAAAAATTGTTTCAGTGACACAAACCAAGCACTGTACAGTGCAATTCTTTAATGATTTTAGTGTCCCTGGTAGCATAGTGGTTTGCAAGTTTACCTTTGAAGCAGAAGGTTCCTGGTTCAATTCTAGGTGGGGACACAAGTGCCTCTCACCATGGAGGGTTGTGTCAGGAAGGGCATCTGGCATAAAACCTCTGCCAAATTACTGATGCAGATTCACCTGCTGTGGTGGCCCCTTGGTGGAGAATACAAGGGAGCAGCTGAAAGGTACATTTAATACTCTAAAACCAGGGATGTAACTGCTGTCTATTTTAATCTGTATGTTATTAAAACGTTCAAAAAGTCTGCACAGTGCCAGTAGTTGCACATGCACAAACCACTCTCGTCCTCATTGCGAACAACACACAGCAAATTAATAAGTCCACAAAACTTGGGATTCTGTGGCTGCAATACACACTGCAGTTAAAGGAAGCAAGTTGTTTTTACCCTGCTGAAACTAAACTCAGCCAACTAGGCTGGCAGATATACAACCACTGTGACTAATCTACTATATGTGACAAATGATGATCTGAATTTATTAGGTTTTTCCCAGTCCTAACAAAGCCGTGCTCATTCTGGGCTGCAGACTGCATGCATTTTCTACAATAGCCTAACTGTATTGTTAATTTTACTTGGGGGTGACTCTAGATTTAGTTACAGGTACACTTTCACATTTAGCTGGACATATATATATATATATATATATATATATATATATATATATATATATATATATATATATATTTTTTTTTTTTTTTAGTATTTTTATC
>VUQH01005501.1:1366-24651 GCA_015106775.1 Etroplus canarensis | reverse complement strand
ACTTTATTGACAAGGTGAGAATAGTAAATAATGACAGAGAACGAGGAGGCTCTGGGAGGTCTGGTGTCAGCAGGAAGTCGTGCGGCGGGGAGCGTGGCGCTACAACACAGAGAAGGTGAGGTGAGGGTGAGGGAAGACTGGTCAGGTGAAGCGAGTGCATAAACTGAAGGTGACTTGCGGAGGCGGGAGGTGAGGCTGGCACGGGAGAGCGACAGGTTGGTCTGGGTGGGGGTGCCGAGGTCCGGTTCCAAGCGGGGTGTCCGTGTAGGTCTGAATAGTGGCAGGAAGGCAGGCAGGCGAAGGAAGGTGTTACAGGAAGGTGTGGAGAGCGTGGGCCAGAGGGATTCCTGGAGAAGTGGGAAGAACAACGTTAGGGACGTGATCTAATGGAATGTGCGAAACAATGAGCTAGAGATCTCACACTACGTTAAGACGGCAGTTGATCCAGCGAAGACTTGAAGGGAGTGCTGGGGGTCTTAAAAAGCCGGCGGCCTGGAGGTGAAGCAGGTGCCACGCATGACAGGAATTGACCGGCTCCGCCCCCGGGTGGAGACTCCAGCAGGTGGAAGAAACACCAGCCACTCACCCAGACCATAACATAAAGATAACGTGTACCAAAGAAATCTTAGCGTGTTGTCAGCATTCACAACATATGCGTAGCGTGTTGTAGCCTATTGGCAGTAAAACATCACCGTCATAACAAAGAAAAAGCCGAAGAAGTCTCCTAACTGTGACTGAAGACGCATGGAAGAACCCTCATCACCCTCACCCTGTGACGTCTACATACGTCAATATGTGTTGGAGATAAGTTCACTATAAGTTACACATAGGTTCAAAGAATGTTACTCATAGGTTAGAAAAAAAGTTTTGGGTACACTAGGCATTATCTCCACGTATTTCCACTTATGAGTAACTTACAAGTAACGTGTGTCAACGTGTGTCAAGGATTGTATAACTTACCTACAACTTATGGCCCGTGTATGCCGGACATATGAGCCATACGCTGGCATACGTTGGAAATTTTGTGCATGCTCAAACTTTTTTGCGACCTTGCCATACTACAATATATACCAGCATGCTTCAGTGTGCTCTTAACTTATAGGAAACTTACCAGTAACTTATTCCACATAAGCCAGAGTATTCACCAAATGTTTCCACATGTCACCACACGCTGGTTATAGTCAAGGTGTGGCAGGAGCTTAAGTCTAGTTTTGATGCTGAAGCAGCAGCGTTACCCCTCCTGTCACCATGGGAGCACTGAAAGTGAAAGTTCATTAAATTGTTTCTGATGTGAAAGATGTTTGTGCTGTAGGCTGTTTAAAAACAACAGTAAACAGAGGCAGGGACATGTAAACCAGAGAGGGAGCATCCCCACCATTTTACATTTTTTTAAAAATCCAGAAGCTTGTAGCATGCAGCACATGCAATAAAATGAGTCCTTCATGCAATGACAAGAGCTGACAGAGAAACTCAGGAGATCACATGTTCCCTCAAATTTTATTACTCTTCTCAGTTTCAAATATGCTGTAACCTTGGTCTGCTTTCTATACAGAGAAGTCATAATGCGTGGGGACATAAGCAGTCTTTGTCAGGTAACTGCAAAAAGAAAATGTAAGTTTATTACCCAGGAAACTGGAGCCAGCAAAATCATTTTATCCCATGCTTCATTAAACTGATGTTCCCAGACCTTTGATGACATCACCTGATCAGCCTGAATGAATCAAGTCCAAGCCAACAAGAACAACACCATATAGTGTTCATAAAAGGAGAACATTATCATCTGCAAAACCCCTGCTGCTACTGTAGGAACTGTCCCTCTGCTGAAGGGAGCATGTAATACGGCTGACATCAGGACTTTGCTGGGAGGCAAAGGGTCCACTGCTCAGTCCAAACACAAATATTTCTCCCATCGGGCCCACTGCTCTGTGAGGGTCTGCAAGCCCTCGAGGTTCCAGACAGATTTTATTGGTCTGTGAGATTTTCCTCCAGTATGAAAACAGGTTTATTTCTGGTAAATTAGCTCAACAACTCTTTGGATGGCTAATGATGAAATCTGCCACAGATGTTCATGTGTTTAGGACAACAACCTACATTTTTTAAAATCAGCATTGTACTGTAACATTTCATCAGCTACCAAAAGGACAAAGTGGCACAGTGCTTGTTTTGTTAAATGCTCCAAATCTCAGAATTATGAACAGAATATTTAACCTATAAAATGGCTAAAGTTGACCTGTTTTCCTTATTTTCAGTCATATATACAGTCATGTGAAAAAGGAAGTCTACCCTCTTAAAATTCTACAGTTTTACATATCAGAGCATAATAAAAATACAGTTCTCGCTGTATTAGTGTATCTTTGTATAAATCTCAATGCAGGAGTAAAACAGCACACAGCAGATCCACCATGTCAATGTTTATTTAAAAAAATTAAGTACACCTGAGGATTCCATAGCGTGCAGAACCACCTTTGTTTTATTATTTTTCTGTATTTGCAGCTGTGCTTGGGATCCTTGTCCCATTGTGTGACCAAATTTCTGCCGAGCTTTAGCTGCGGGACAGATGTCTTCACATTTGACTCCAGGATACTGGAGCTGGACTCAATGACTGCAAGGTGTCCAGGTCCTGTGGCTGCAAAACAAGCCCAAATCATCCCCACTCCACCACCGTGCTTCACAGCTGGTACGAGGTGTTTGTCCTGATATATCACTGGGCATTATGGTCCAGCATCTCCACTTCGGTCAGGTCTGTCCAAAGGACATTTTTCCAGAAGTGGGATTTGTGCTTATCCACATAACTTTAGGGTTAACTCTCTCAATTTCCAGTACTTTCAAAGGCTGTTCACTTCTTACCAGGGTACATCACCATGGTAACTCATGCCGCGAGCTAACCTGTTCCAGAGCAGTTTATGGTCCAGATGAGAGACCAACAGGTATGAAATCAGTTCTCTGGAAAATAGCATCACTGATCCTGGAATATCCCTTGGACGTCTTTGTGAGGATAACAGGAAGCTCTAAAATGTTCTTAATAGCATCTGATGTCTTTGAGCTTCAGTAATAAATACAGATTCTTAGATAAAACTTTATTAATTTGATTTGATTCCTGTTGGCTTCAAACAGTTGTACAGTGTATCTGATTAATCCACAATGCATGGTCCTAAAACAGGGCACCTGTTTGGTTTTGTTCTTTTGGATTTGTAGTCTAACTCAAATTTGCATATAAACTAAACCTACATTTGTTATTCATGTTTTTAGTTTTTCTCAGTGTTAAACAGCACCTGAAGCTGAAGGAATAAAAATTAAAAGTGTCTTCTGCACACATTCACACAGAGACTTTAATACTGCACAGAGCTTTTCCTGTTAACCTCATACCTTTTTATCTGCAGCAGCTGTGTTGCTTTCAGCCTGTATTCTGTTTCATCTCTTCATAACTTTTCTTATATCTTAGTTTTATCTTTTGTAAAATCAGCCTCTCTGCTGCCAGTAGACTTACACAGGTTTGTGATTGGTCAGATGCTGCCATTGCCACCCCTTCCATGTGATCGTGCACATATCTGGATTGGTCACCTTCATGTGATCGCTTTTCCTGATCACCAATGTTAGGTTAAGTGAAACCAGATAAATAAAAGATATCCTGGGTAAGGTGAACTGCAAAATGAACATGGCACGTATTGGCCAATGACACGAAGATGGAGAAAAGGTTGAATTCAACCAATCAGATTATAACATTCAGGCGAGTCAGCTTTGTTAGTGAGACAGCTGTGCAGCAGTTTCTGAAATACCCAAACCAGCTGATCCGGCGCCGATAACCATGACACATTTAAAGTCACAGAAATCACCCTTCTTCCCCATCCTGATGCCCGGTTTGAACTTCAGCAGGTTGTCTTGACCATGTGTACACCGAGTTGTTGCCATGTGATTGGCTGATTAAATATTTGCACTAATGAGCAAATGTAGGCACACACAGTTGGTGGCGTCTTTATGTAACTGACGTTGTAAAGCCGTTACCTCATAAAGCTAATATTTTACCCAAGACCGATCAAAGCTAAATGATGAATAGGTCATTGTCGTGGACATGAAGAGCTTCTATTTACCTGGTGATCTGGTGCATAAAATCTTTGATCTGCTTTGCAGGAATGTTGCTCACGGTGGCCTGGACTTGAATGGCTCTCTGTGTCTCTGGCTCAAATAAAAACCAGTGAAAATGGAATCAGCAACGTGGCTACAAAGAAGCCATGTTGGCAGCTTCCTGAAGGAACACATACTACAGAGACATTCTAAGGAAAAACACACCTGGTAGCCATTACTGACTACCAGTAAATACTGTCGAGCCTGTAAGCCACTTTTGTAGTTATAGCATGCCTCTAATACAAACCCCGTGAAAAACTGCAATGATCCCTACAACCTCAGAATACCAGTTAGTGCATTTTACATTGTTTTCAAAAAGGGGACAATAAATAAAATCATTAGTTACATACAGTTGACCCTGAACATGAGATTAACCTAATTTAAATTAGGCAAAGCTTTTCATGTTTTTGTTTGCATTCTGTTGAGGCACGCAGTGCTTACCCCCTGAAATTTAAAAACAGACATCAGTTAAAACATACCAACATGAAAGCAGTCTCTCTCCTGACGTCCCAAACAACTTTGTCCCATAAAGGATCTCCCATTGCCCATTTTCCTCCAGCCAATAAATTGCTGCCATCTTATAGCCACAGGTGTTTATTGTCTCTGGAAGCAGGCTTGACTCTGCTTGACATGGAGCCATTGAAATCTTCAGTCCCCACTGAGTTTATCCATATTCTGTTAACAAAGGAACATAGATGTGTAGACTCACCACTGGTTCATTCCTTGTGTTAGGTGCTCTTTTATGCTTGAATGACTAATAGGGCCGTGTTAAGTGGCTTAAAAACCCAAGAAATTCCTCTTAAGATACAAAGACTGGACTGAAAATGAGTGAAAAAGCAGCCAATGTCCAAAGAAACACTTTAAAAGATCTTCAGAAAACCCGGAGAACAGCTGCTCAGCCTCAGACCACTTTAAAAACGACAAAGTCTGGCTCCTTGGAAGCACAACATAAAGAAAAGATACTTTTACACAATACTATATATTTCTCACTTTGTAAGACTGACTAGACCTCTATTCTACATGGAAAGAACAACATCCGTCCATCTGCCGATCGGTTTTTGCACTCTTAAGTTTTGATGACATCAGGGTTTCAAGGAGTAAAAAGTGACAAGCAGGTGGTGTTAAATATCACAATTTGTGGTTTATTAAGGGGTTTAATGTACATTGTAATATGAATTCATAGAAAAAAGCTATTTATTCATGTACATATTACAAATACATCAGCTGTCTTCTCCACTCTTCTGTTTAAATGTACACAAGGTTCTTCTCTCCCATCACTGCCCCATAGCAGCTTTGCAACCTGGCAAGACTTTGCAGTGAAACACAGATAAGAGAAGTAGGAAACACAAAATACAACTGATCTCAGTCCCTTCAAGACACAGCGGGAAGGAATACCGGGTAACACAACAACCTTGTAGCTATTTGTAAGAAACATGAAAGGTGGTTTTGTCCTATGTTCCAGACAACCAGTAGTTCTCTGACTGTATCTGAGCACCCTTACAAAAGCTTATTCCAAAGACTTTACATGAGCTACTTTCTTTAATACAACATGTGCATAAAACACAATCTGCTGAAGCTGCGGTGTGCAACCAAGCTGTTTTTTTGTTCAACAGACAGAGGGATGGCGATGGAGGAAGCGAGGGATTGGACAGCCGGCTTCTTCACAGAATTAAATATCCACAATCAGTCTGACTGGGTACAAAATACAACTGGATCCCCCAGCACAAGTCCATAGGGTTTGTCAGTACGCTAAATGAGAAAAAAAATGGCCTCTTATGACACACACAAAACCCCACTTTAAAACAAAATAAAGCACCAGACAAGACATACATTTTATACAATTGTGTAGTTTCTACCCCCTCCCATGTAGGCACCACATGGTTCATTAAGCTGAATCTTCATGTCAAGTAAATTACTGTTTGTTTCATTTAGTGTGTGTATTATACAGTGCAGAATATATGGGCTTTGATTAAGTAAGTGTGTGCGTGTGTGTGTGTGTTTTGTATTTCTATACTTTTAAGGACCAAGCATCCTCTCACAAATCAAAACGGTAAAAGTTTTGGCAGAACCTCTATACTTTTTCAGGTTGTCAAAACTGTTGGATTCAAACTCAGCATTTATCATTTCTTTAATGTTAATAATTGGCTGCTATCATTTAAAATGACTCCTGTGAATCTCCATCACATGTTGAGCTACATAAAGATAAAAATGCATCTTGCAGAGATGTGACAGATTACAGACAGCATAATAAATATGCTGAGGATGACTTAAAGCAGTGATTCCCTCACACATCAGGCATGCTAGCAGTGGGGCTCTGACGATGGAACCCCCAAATGGTTGGTCAAGTGACCACTTTGGTCCAGGCTTTGGAAATATCTCAGCTATTACATGGTTCATTTTAAAATTTGGTGCAGAAACGAAGCTTCTTTACGTGGTGCTCTGACTGATGGCGACTGTTCCTGTGGTTCGACCACAGGGTTCACACTCCAGGTTTTAGTGTCTCCACACTAGAGGCCAGATTTACTCAGCAATCTATGAACAATAATAATACAGAATAACTGTCATAATGTGTGTCTCTCTCAGGAAACAACGTGGATGATGGAGAATCTACAGCTAGACTCAGATGTTTTTTGGACAATTTGTTTTTTAAAAATTTTAGTTTTAGCTTTAATTTAAGGATTTTGACAAATTAAATGCATTAATTCAAAAGGCAAAATTACAAAAATATCATTATCCCAAAACTTATGGATCTACCTGGATCCTCCCCCTCCATCTATATTGTCCACTGTCACAATAAAACACAGCTTTACTGAGGACCAGAAATACACTACTCACAAAAAGTTAAGGGGTATTTGTCTTTTGTTTGAAATGTACGGAACATGTGAAAAGTTCACTCTACACTGATATTATATCATGAAAGGCATTTAAGTAGAAGCATGCAATGGTGATTTCCTCATCTCTAACAATTTACTGAAACAAAAGCCAACAACAGTGGTGGGTATACCACAACAAAAAATATCAAGGTCTCAATAATTTGTCATGTGACCTTGAGCATCAATTCCAGCCTGACTTCTGTGACTCTTCCAGTCTCTCTGTTCAACCTGCTGATGACCCTCTGTGACACTCTAAGCTCAGTGGCCGCTTCCCTCTGACAACATCCTGTTTGAAGCCTCGCAGCGGCGAGGTGCTGTTGATCAGCTGTTAGGTGTCGTCTTGGTCTCATGATGTTAAAGTGTGAACAGCGTGAGGAAGAGGACTGTTTAAATACCAACTCTAACTGAACCAGAACATTTATTGGTCGATTTGTGGATCAAACACCAGCTGTGAAGTTTACTGTTCAGCACTTTGTTAGAGACCAACAAGTTATGCAAAAAGTACTGAAACACTGAACAGTTGGACATGTGCATTAAAAGTGTAGAGAAGGTCAAATTAAGGTCACCTGGAAAGGTTATCGTGCATATTTGGTGCATCCTGAAATTTCACCCGAAAGCTGAACATCCTTAACTTTTTACGATCAGTGTATTTGTTACATTTTGCTTGACAATATTATGGACGACATGTTTAAGGTACCTTGCAGCTAAAACAATGATTCACAGACTACAGCTTCTATAATACTGGTACCAGAATGGTAGCTAAAGCCAAAAATGAATGAGTAGTGGACGTGAGAAAGTTGGTTGGTGCAGCCCTGATGAACACAGTGTGGGGAGCTAAAACAGTGTTTGAACTTCACCTCTCCACAAATAGTGAATTTACACAATGTTTAACACAGCCTGCAGCTCACACGGCACCACTTGAACTCACCATGTTTCCCATTCACATGAAAATTTCTATTCAGCAAATGAACAACAGGAAGAAGTCGTTAATGAAAGAGAATAGCTGCGGCGTGAGGGATGTGGTTTCTTTAAACAATTCAGAGACAGTCGAGCAGACAAATTATTTTGATCACACTGGGTCAGAACATGGTGGCACCAGGCTTTACAAAAACTGACATGAACGACACGCTCAGTGTAGTTCAGTTTAGCTACAATTCTTTGTGTAATCAGACACACAAAAGAAAAAAATAAAAAGGTGAAACAGCTTAAAGTTTCACTTCAGAATCACGTTAGCCTTTGTAAGTAATAATGTCCTTTAATACCCTGAGTGGAGTCAGCAAAGTACATGAAGGCGTGGAAAGGACTCATTAACAACTTTGAAGTATCAGGAGTGTTCAGTACTTATTTCTGTATAGATGCTGTTGATATGGGAGGGTCAGACTCTCTGTGACTAGTTGGAAACTTGAACAGTAAAGTGTGTCTGAAATGAATCTCAATAACTGCTGAAACAGATTTTTTTTAAAAAGAAAATTGAGTCACTTTAATATTTATTTTTTCAGTGCCAGTAATCACCAGTGTCCTTATTTATCAGTGCATGTTGCTGACTGACTGGGTTGTATGGTTTGTATTGTTTCCAGAGTCTCTGTAATGTGGCTATGCAGGCCTACCTCCAAAGCTGTAACAAAATGCTCTATTTTCCCTTTCCTGGAGTTGCTGGCCCCATTCAACTGCAACTTGCCTTTTACTCTTTATAAAGTATTCAGCACCATTTCATTACAATAAAGTGAGCAGACACACAGGAACGCTCCAACCCTGTCAGCCATGACATCAGATACGATCCCTCAACACCAGCAGCTTCATCGTTCAAGCCACGGCATTTAACACCTGTCATCTGTGCCCAGCACCGTTTACCAAAACTACAAACACAGCCTTCTCAAAGCGCAGCCCCATGGTGACGGTCATTTTATTTTGCCCACATGTAACACAGTTCAGGTCAGAGGCTGCAGAACAAGACAGAGGGACAAGTTCTCTACAATTTTAAGTCTTCTGCTGAGCCATGAAAGCAGACTGAACCTTTCCAGCAGTGAAAAATACAGATGGAGTCAAGAAATGTAACACCCACCTGTAATGGCTATAAAACTGAAGCCATAAAGTGATACAAAACACACACTACAACCTCTGCTCACAATAAGATAATTTAAGTGGGTTTCAGGCCAGTACTGTATTCACTGTGCTCACTAACACACACCACACCAGGACACAGACTACATGAAACTCATGCATAACTCCAGCTTATTTGAAAAGTTAAGAGTCCACTGAGAGCATTCTATATATAACCCTTTCAATCGCCTCACAAATGGACTTCTTCTTTTCTGAGAGTTTCACAGCATTTGAATAACAAAGCCTGCAAAACAGGCTCGGGGACATTGCTCTGGCCTGCAGGTAAAGCAGCAAGTTGAGACATGATGTTTGGGTTTCAGCTGAGAACAATGCGAGCGCTTCATCTGCAGAAGGCCACCTGGGCCGGAGGAGCTCACGGCAACAGCTGAGGCGTTCGGGCTGGACCTCAGGCCTAAACGCTCAAACTGCTTTGTGCAAACGAGCCATCCTTCATGTGAAATGACACCGGACATCAGAAATGACCGCCATTCATTACGGCATATGCACATTAGGTTATGAGCGAGAGAGCGGTTCCCTGGACCGTGCTTACCTCTGCCCAGCCTCGCATGAGCGCTCAGGCGTTTCTGGGACACTTTGAAAATCAACCGATCCGACTCAAATCCAGGTACACATGCTGGCTTCTCAGCTGTCACTAGTGCCGAGACCTGGGAGAGGAGAAGCAGTATTTTTATTAGGCCTGGGACACATTATAAGCACGAGGAAACTAATGGTCAAAACAGATGATTCTAGAACCTTTTTTAATATACAACAGCTCATTTCAATTGGTTCCAAGACTGGATTTTTTTTCTTTGTTCATCATCGGGATTTATTATCTTATTATTATTATATTTTTAAGTCTGAAGAAAATACGTGGCAGGCTAAGTAATACTGAGAATATACAGCTGCAGCCGCGTTTAATGGGACATTTTTCAGTTTGGTTTTGTTGAGGAAACTTTAAACTGAAACACTTTAATTATGGCTTTTTTCCCATCATTAGAATGACAAAAACAGCACTTTAACACAACACACTGGTGTGACCAAAGCTGAAATGTATTTATGTGCCACACAGGGGTGGCAGTGCCACCCCCACACCCACCACCTTGTGTTGTGATGCTAATGTGTTCATGACAGAAATCACAAAGGGGATAAAGAGGTCTGGCTCCCTTTTCTCTGTGAAGGCCAGTGTCCTCCTAATAAGTGCATCACAGTAAATATGACTATTCATTTTCATATAATAATCAAGGTTGTTATAGTTAACTGAAACTAAACTAAAAAATAAAGAACATGAGAAAAATTATTTTAGTCAATTGAAATAAAAACTAGACTTCTGGGAAAATCTGAACTAACAGAAAGTAAAATAAAAACATACAGAAAATGTCTTTAGTTCTCGTCTTTGTCAGTTGGTTAAATTTGGTCAGTCTGTCTGTCTGTCTGTCTGATGAGGCTTTGGTCCATCTGTCTGTTGAGACTCAGGATGTCGACATGACTGTGACTCATCTCCTCACAAAGTGTGTTTGTGTTGTAATTTCTGATCGAAACATCTCAAATCTTCCCCTGACAAATATCATCCATATTATAATCATTACCTAAAGCTAATAAAAACTAACTAATACTAAACATTTAAAAAAAAATAAATAAACTGAAACGAGCAAAGCCCCTCTGGAAACTGAAACTAAACTGAATTCAAAACAAAAACTAAAAACGAAATAAAAAAATTAATTAGAAAATAAAAACTATAGTAACTCTGATAAGATTACATCCAGTGGAAGGACTATTATACATCCTAACTGACTATTATACATTTTATCTATGACATATTTTATTTATTGTACTGTATATTTGTATATTGTCTGAACATATCTAGCTATATTTTTTTCATTGTATTGTTATTGTCTTGTGTGAAATGCTGCTGCTACACTGCAATTCCCCAGCTTGGGATCAATAAAGTATATCTACTGTATCGATCTATTATTTAAATTATGCCTGGAAAACAATACATGTAAGTTTTGAAAGGTGGATTCCCCCTCATGTACCTCAGAGGTTTGGTCCACTGTCTGCCATTCACCAGCTCCTTTACTTTGCTAAGTGCAGATAAAGGACACTTATTTACTGTACAGCTAAAGTTTACCTGTATACGATTTAAACTGTTTTAATTCTTCTTGTCTTATTTTACGATGTTTAGATGTCCTCCAGGTTTTCACAGAGACAGGAGGTTCGTGGATATTAAAATCATTACAGCTAACTCAATTTTCAGCCACTTTAAGTGCCCCCCCCCCCCGGTCGGTAGACCCCGCATTTAAAGAAAACCCTGGAAACGCCCCTGGTGCAACACCAGCTGGAATTTAACCTGTAAACGTCATCAAAGGAATCAGGGCGAGGCTCACCCGCAGGGACTAACTCCTCACGGCGGAGAGATATGAGAAAGTAACGCTTGACGTGTGAGACATTAGTTTGAGCCTGTCTGTCCCCCGTCTGTCCCACTCATAAAGCAGTGTCATGGATTCAACTGAGCTTTGACGAGAGAAAGTAGAAAGTAAAGTGACACATAAGACGGGAAACGCTGAGAAAAAGTCACCTGAACAACGACGATTAAAGCTCCGAACACCGCCACCCGAGCGGCCCCCATTCCTTAATCCTCTGCGTAATATTCCTCACACGGATACCGTCGAAAAAACACCGCGAATAACGAAAAGACACGTAAATGTAGTCCTCTGCGAAGCGTCCTCCTGCCGTCCTCCTGAGCTAACTGAAACTGCGCTCAGCGCCGCGGCCGCTTCAGGTACTTTCAGCGCATGACGTCAGCCATACAGGTGCGCGGCTTCCGGGTTCCCGATATGGTCACGCGGGCCAGACACACCTGCGGACACAGATACCGGCAGTTTCTGTCCGTGAACGCCTCACGGACTCTCAGCAGGTAGGAGTCAGCAGCCTTGCTGTGAGCCAGTGTGAAGAGTTCAGTCTCATTTCCTCCTCCTGATGCTCTGTCCCTCAGCCTGTCCCTCAGCCTGTCCCTCACACACGCATTCATACTCAGGTCAGCCGCAGCTGACAGGGCACGTTTTCATTCGTACAAACAGACACAAGTGTTTTGGAGTCATTAGTGTGAAACCAGCCTGAAAACCACCAACAGCTTTCTGAAGCCCGCGGCGCTTTGACTTTTCCACCTCTCATTTCTCTACATCGTTCTGCAGAGGAGCCACAGTCTCTTTGAGGCGCGGGCAGCAGTTCTCCAGCCTTTCAGTGTTTCTCACTCATGCGCAGTACAGTCTTCGTACCTGACCTTTTTCACAGGGAGGTTTCTGCTTGTTAAGCCGTTTAAAACTGACCTATGAGTCGTTGATGAAAAAAAACAAACAAACCTGTAACACAAGCAATGAACCAGTGTCAGTTTTTAATTGGACCTATAGGTAAATATGAATACATAATTTGTTCCCATTTCTGTGATTGAATCTAAGAAAAGTAGTAAAGATAAAACACGCTGACACACATAAAACAGTATTTGTGCATCAACAAGTTGCTTCCTGAGAAGCTATTGGCTAAAAACTCTATATGGACCTCTTAATCAATAGATCCAGGTGTTTGAGTCAGTCTACAGGTGTTTAAATGCAGCACTTAGCCCTAACCCTAACCCTAACCCATTTGAGAATGGTATCGTACTTGGATGCCACCAATACAACAAATAAATTTGTGCAATTTCTTCCCACCTAGATATGCCATCATCAACTGTAAGTGGTATTATTGCAAAGTGGAAGTGTTTAGGAACCACAGCAACTCAGTCATGAGGAAGTAGATCATGTAAAGTTACAGAGCATAAAAATGGCCAACACTGAGTTCAAAACCTCCTCTAGCATCAACATCAATACACAAACTGATGCACAAGTCCAAGTTTGGTGAATGCAAGCAGAACTTTACCTGCCTGACTGCACTGTGCCAACTGTAAAGTTTGGTGGAGGAGGGATAATGCAATGGGTTTGTTTTTCTGGGGTTGATCCGGGCCCCCCTCTCAGTACTTCAGCTTACCAAGGCATTTTGAACAAGTCTATGTTTCCAACTTTGTGGGAACAGTTTAGGGGAAGGTCCTTTTCTGTTCCAGCATGACTGTGCCCCGTACACAAAGCGAGCTCCATAAAGGCGTGGCTTGTGTGGAAGAACTTGATGGCCCCGCACAGAGCCCTCACCTCAACCCCATCCAACACCTTTGGGAGGAACTCGAAAACCAGGCCTCGTCATGTGACCTCATGCTCTTCTGGATGAATGGGCAAAGTACTTCCTGAAGTAAAAAAAAATAAACAGTTACAAGAAAGCTTGCCTCACAGAGCTCAGGCTGAGAATAAATGTGGTCATACCAAATACTGACTTTGAAGCCCATTAGAATTATACAAATTGCCTTATGAACTATGTTTATACAATTTCCCCCCTGGGATTAATAAAATAATATGATTATGATCCTTTTATGTTTCCGTGCTTCAGTAAATTGTTGCACCTATTTCCTATTTTCACAGCAAAATATAAAAAAATGAGGGGTGGCCTAAGACTTTTGTCCAGTACTGTAATGACAATTCAGAGTGGCAAAAACAAACAGCTGGCAAAGTTCCTGAGATGAAGTAATACAGAACTGGTATATTTGATGACACAATTCCAGTTTTTACTGTGTCATCTGAGTAGCAACATCCCATCAGTCGTTTGCTAATAAGTTATACTACACTGAGTCTAATAAACCATTTTCTTAATGTGCTCACTGAAGTATTTCTCTGTGCTGATAAACATCAATAATTAATCGCCAAGAAAAGAGCACTTCCTTCATCCATCAATGCTTTTCTTCCCTTCACTGTCCGACCAGCAGCTGATTGAAAGACACTCAGCACTGTGACTTTTTGTTGCAATTTCATTTACTATTTATTTACCGTAGTCATTGGAAAACCTGTTTATGTACCTAATTTTAATAGAAAACACCTAAACTGGCTTTTTGCAGGTTTTTTCTTGCATACAAACACTTATGGCATCCCCCACAAGAAAAAAATCACTCAAATATTTTTAACCATCAAATATTTTAAGTAGAGTTTTAGTCATCTGAGCATAACCAATGTTTGTGCTTATTAAATGGCCATAAATCACAGGAACATGCATGCACTTCTGTTACGAAGGCTAATTAAACCTCGCTGCCTCACTATACTCTCACTGGCCACATAGCTGCTCAGCTGCCTGTTTACATAGATACCCAATGAGCCAATCACATGGCAGCAACTCAGTGCATTCAGGCATGTAGGCATGGTCAGAGAGGACCTGCTGAGCACCAGAATGAAGAAGAAAGGGGATTTAAGTGACTTTGAACGTGGCATGTGTTTGGCGACAGCTGAGTGTTGCAGAAACTGCTGATCTGTTAAGGTTTTCCATCTCCTGGGGTTTACAAAGATGGTCCGAAAAAAGACAGAAACAGAGCAGCGGTCTGGGCAAAAATGACTCGATGATGCCAGAGGTCAGCGAATGGCCAGACTTCTTCACAGCAATAACTCAAATAGCCAATGTATTCAGAAGAGCATCTCTGAAAGCAAATCACATCAAACGTTGCAGCAGAAGACCACACCAGGTGCCACTCCTGTCAGCTTAGACCTGGAAACAGAGGCCATAATTCACAAAAGAGGACTGGAAAATAAAAACATTGCCTGGTCTTATGAATCTTGATTTCTTGTGCAACATTCAGATGGTAGGGTCAGAATTTGGTGCATACTGTACAACATGAAAGCATGGACCCATCCTGTCTTGTATTAACTGGTGTACTAGTGTGGGGGATATTTTCTTGGTGCCCTTTGAGCCCCTCAGTGTTGTAGTTGACACTTTCCATCCCTTTATGACCTCAGTCTCTGATGGCTGCTTCCCCTGGGATAGCACGCCATGATCAGATCATCTCAGACTGGTTTCTTGAACATGACAATGAGTTCACTGTACTCACGTGTCCTCCACAGTCAGCAGCTTTGAGATGTGGTGGAACAGGAGATTCTCATCATGGATGTGCAGCCGACAAATGTGCGGCAACTTTGTGACGCTATCATGTCAATATGGAGCAACATCTCTGAGGAATGTTTGCAACACATTGTTGAATCTATGCCATGAAGAATTAAGACAGCTCTGAAGGCAAAATGTGTCTAATAAACTAGTCAATAAGTGTTTATGTTTAATTTTTTCAGACAGTTTAATTAAAACTACAGAAAAGCAGTTGAGTCACACTTCCAGTTTGTGTAAAGGGGTTACAGACGCTTCTCGACAGACTATCCATATTCTATAATAAAAGCTGAAAAGGTTGCGCTCTACTTGTGAAATGTGGAGTTATTTTATTAAACTGTTCTTCATCAGTTTTGTGTTGAAGATTTCTTGGGCAAAAGATGCACAGAAGCCACCCCAGCAAACATGTTGACGTTGCATAAACATCACCTGGTGGATTTTGTTGTCCTGTAGTCGTGGTTGAAAAAAGTTGAGCCAACATCTCGGACATTCCCTCCACGTTGGAAGGATGTAGGTTTTAAACGTTGTCTTGATGTTGTTGTTAGACAATGTTTGTGTTCAAGAATTGTTTTCTACTTTCTTTTTATTGTTTAGAATAAAGCAAAGTAAACAAAACATTCCATGACATCAGGGAGAAAGAGGCGATGACGGTCCACCGTGTTAGGTTCACTATACAACAAATGAGGCGTAATTTAGACGTGTGCAACCAAGTTGCTGTAAGAGCAGTTTGTTTTTGTTGTGAAAACACTGTGGACGTGTGTTCACAATCATGCACTAACCAGATTAGTTGTTGTTTTAATTCCTTCGTTACAGTAATCTGTTCTACATTAATTATTCTGATCTGACCTCTTTTCTGTGTTCACTATCTGACTGTCAGCAGTTCAGTTTTTGCAGTCTAACCACCGCCAGTTTTGACTGGTGGAGAAGAAATTGTGGTTTTAACCACAGTGGGCGGCTGTAGCTCAGAAGATAGAACAAGTCGTCTTCTAACAGGAAGGTTGGCGATTCGATTCCTGGCTTCTCTAGTCTACATGTCTTAGTGTCCTTTGGCAAGACACTGACCTCCAAAGAACCCCCCGATGGATCCATCGGCGTGTGAATGTGTGTGTGATAGATAAATGGGGCTTGTAGTAAAAAGCGCTTTGAGTGCTCAGTTAGAGTAGAAAAGCGTTATATAAGCACCAATCTATTTACCATTAAACCATGTTTGCTGGGATGTTACTTGGTCCAGTCTTGCTGACTATTGTAAATGGACTGATGCTTATAAAGCACTTTTTTACTCTGAGCACTCAAAGCGCTTTTTACTACAAGTCTCATTCACCCATTCTTACAGCACTTTATTCTATGTCTTTAAGCACATTTAACTATCATGCAGACATTCACACTGGATGCACTGGGGGCACTTTGGAGTTCAGTGTCTTGCCCAAGGCTGTTTTGATGTGTGGACTGGAGAAACCAGGGTTTGGACTACTAACCTTCCTGTTGAAATATGACCCGCTCTACCTCCCGAGCCACAGCCACCCGCAAAGCCTGCCCGACTCACCTTAGCTTGTTAGCCTATCTGTTATCAGCTGAGTTTCTGATACCAGCAGTCCCATTCCCACCAAACACACACTGGTTATTAGTGTGCATCCACAGGAATACACTTCTCTTCAGAATCAGAATACTTTATTAATCCCCAGGGAGAAATTGCTTATGTTACAGACACTCTGTTAAGTATACAGAAATTTATACATTTATATATACTTACATACACACACAGATATATTACAGTATTTAGATAAAACTGCCGATTGGGTAACATAACCAAGTTTTTCCCAGGGGTTAATAAAGTATTCAGAATCTGTATATCTTGAAGTGCGAGCCGTGGTTAGTAACATATGTTGGCCTAACAGTAAAGTTAGTGCCTGAGAACGTCACAGCACAAATGTAGTCAGAAATTTATGTCACAGTTTGTGGTTTTTCTAGCAGGCAGCCAAAAGCAGATAAGGATATTTTTAAATCAATCGGCTGACAAGCTGACAAACATCCAGCAAAACACTGCACAAAAATATTCAACTTACTGTAAACACAAACACAAACCCAGACATTAAAACGTCATTAAAGATATTTAATGAAATTTAAACCTGGCGAAAGCTAGCTATCATTAGCTTAAAACGGCCTTTCTCTCTTCTGCGAGTAAGAACAAAGCACCTCCATTAATTAACTTTGTAGTCTACACAAGATGCTGTTTAATCTGCTGAAAATCACTAAATTAACAACTGAAATCATATCTGAACACTTTACTTATTTACAGTGAAAAAAATCTCTTACTGTTTATTATTTTATTTATTTACCCTGAATAGCAGACAGGCTAATGTTAGCTCCATCCTTATGTTTAGATTACATCATCTCTGACGGTCCTTTTATTAATAAATTTATAACTAAAGATATGAAGAAAATAAAGCACATCAACTTCATATTTCTTATTAAAGAATTAACAATTATGACAAATGAAATCATTTGTCAAAACAGTTTAAATAATGATGTATTTCAAATGTTTTGACAGAGTTGTTCTGGCTTTGCATTTATTTATTTATTTATTTATTTATTTATTTATTTATTTTCCTTTACTGGTTTTTGGCCAAACACTTATTTGATAATAGTTATGTTGTAGAGGAGTTCTTAGTTCAACACTCAGTTAAATCCTAACTGCATGGCAGCAACATGTTGCCACCTTTCTGATTTACATAAAATTATCTTTCTACTGGTGCAACTTTATTTTCTTCATAAGTACCAAATATCTAATACTATAAAGGTTAGCCCTGTTCATCAATAATTCTCTGGTATGAACACAGTCGTGAGTGCTCTTAATATATACATATATACTCACTGGCCATTTCATTAAATACTCCTTGCAGGTACTGGGTTTGACCCCCTTTCCTTCAGAACTGCCTTAATTCTTCATGTCACAGATTCAACAAGGTGCTTCACACATCCTTCAGCGGTTTTGCTCCATATTGATAGCGTCACGTGTACAGCGTACAGTGAACTCATCGTCATGTCAAGAAACCAGTTTGAGATGGTTTGAGTTTTGAGACTGGAGGAAGCAGCCATTAGATGATGGTTACACTGTGGTCATAAAGAGATAGACATGTTCAGCAGCACTACTCAGGTAGGCAGTGGGGTTTAACTGATGCTCAGCTGGTACGAGGGGACTCAAAGTGCACCAAGAAAATGTCCCCCACACCATGACACCTGAACTGTTAACAGAAGGTAGGATGGATCCATGCTTTCATGTTGTTTACACCAAATTCTGACTCTATTATCCTAATATTGCAGCAGAATTTGAGACTCATCAGACCAGGTAACGTTTTTCAGTTTTCTCTTGTACAATTTTGGTGACCCTGTGTGAACTGGAGCCCAATTTCCAGTTTTTAGCTAACAGGAGTGGCACCCAGTGTGGTCTTCTGCTTGGTTTGACGTGTTCTGCATTCAGAGATGCTCTTCTTCATACCTTTGTTGTAAGAAGTGGTTATTTGAGTTACCGTTGCCTTCTTGTCAGCTCAAAGCAGTCTGGCCATTCTCCTCTGACATCAAAAAATAAATACTGTTAAAATAATTGTAATTTAATCTATTAGCAGTGGTCTGAAGAACAGGAATCATTAAAAACATCCAGGCAGAAGTGAGACTTTAGGTCTTAAGCAACATTAACTTTAGTCAAATACCCCTTCCATTCTATAATATGGAGTCTAACCCTCTAAGCTGAAGAGTGAATAGCCATGGAAGATGATGGACTTTTCAAAAAGCAATTAAGTGATCTTATCTTTTGCACCTCCCCTCCATCACTCATCATTTCTTTCCACAGAGAGAAGGAGGGATGTGGGGGCAGAAGAAAGACTGGTCAGTTTACAGTGACCACCACTTAGCTGCTGAAAGGGTCAGTGTGTGAGAGGGAGGGAGAAAGAGGAAGAAAAGAGAAAGAGGGAGCAGAGTGGGAGGAAGATGGAGTCAAATTACACTGTTCGTTTGAGTTTGAGAAGTGACTGATTCACTTCCTTATATGGAACTCTGTGTGCAGAGGTTAATTCTTTGTCACGTTTTTGTTTTTGATTATTTTAAGTTCAAATTTCCCATTTCACACAAAGAAACACCAGAAAAAAGGCTTCATATTTATCTATTCATTTATTTCATCTACATTTTATCTTGACATCAAGGTTTTATTTAGGTGGGATTAGACCTCAGGCACATTTAACCTTGGCTACAAACACTAATGGCAGTACAGTGTGCTTTAATGACTGCTATAGAGGTGCACTCTCAGGCTTGTTAGTAGGTATACCTCCCCGGTAAAGACTGAAATATCTTAAGAACCATTAGATGGAGTTCCATGAAATTTTAAAAGGCATCCTTTGTCCTTAGAAGATGAATCACACTGATGATGATTCTCAAACCTTTCTTCTATTACCTTGAAGGTGGCATTAACTGGATGGATGGCCTTGAAATTTGCAGGGCCTTCATGTTGCCTATAGGGTGAGGTTGTTTGTGCAAGCAGCACATTATGTTACATGATACCGCGGGCGGATGGAGAGGTCAACGAAATATTCCAACAGTAACCATTCCATAACCCTAATCATATGTTTTATACTAAATTGCTGGCCTCTTTGTAAACCTAACCGAGTTAATGCAGAATCTTCTGCTTTAAATAGGTTGTGTATAATTTTTTATACCATTAAATAACTGGATATAAGCTCTTTAATTTTTCTCACAGAAAAACATCATCAGTATGTAAATATTTAAGTACCCTCCAAAAGTACTAGAGCAGGAAAGTCAGTTAGTTAGTTTTTGCTGTGCTTTTTTACATTTGTGTGAAAGATGAATATGAGAAGACAGACCAGAATTTTATGCACCAAAAACGACTTTTACAGGCTTCGGCACCAAAACTGCTGCCTCAGTAAAGGGGAAAATGGACGGTTTTGGACAGACCAAGTTAGTCACCAGATCTTAACCCAACTTCCAAAGAGAAGACTGAAGGGAGAAACCCCCCAAAGATGCTGTGGAAAAAGCCTAGAGAGGCAGGTGGGGTGATACAAAATATCTTATTTTTAAATTTCTAGATATAAATAGCGGGGGATAAAAGCTAAAACGCATCTGTCATCTCATATTCATCATTTGATCTCACACACAAATGTCTTCAGTGCACAGCCGGAGCAAATTAATTGGCCTTGAGCTCCAGTTTTTGGAGGGGACCGTAAATATGCCGTTATTTTTAATTTCCAAACACAAGTTTGATACAAGATGTCGTCTAAATCACAAAACTTCTAGATGAAGCTAGTAAGTTCTGCTATCCTACCTGTTATTTTAGGTAAGTGCTGCTGATCCAGGATCAGTGAACAGAACTGGATGCCTACACTTGGGTCTTGTACTACACCAAACTGTATATAGCTGTTTGGTGTTGCTTCGCGGTTCAGTACTTACCGTGTGTTTAGCTGAATGGTTTGACCAGCCTGCAGAAACAGTCTGTTCTCCTCACATGTCATTAATTAGGTAGTTTTTGAGGGTCCCTCAAATCTTCTACATGTCGGTTTGTTATATTGCGAGTTAATTGGGATAAACTTACTCACTTCTAATGAAATAAAAGACTTTTTTTAAGGAGGATTCTTTCTTATCCAGTTTATTTCTTTGGCCTCTGAATCACACAGACTCAGACTGACAAGATGTTCCTGCAAATGCAGATCTGTGTAAAAAGCACCACTTCCTTTTTTTTTGGTGGTTTTTAGATGAAGGAATTTTGCTTCAGCTGAACTAGAAACCAGACTGAATGAGTCACACACAGCTGATAAGAAGAGTCGTCCTTAGTTAAGAAAACTCTTCAGAATAAGCCTAAGCATGCTGCAAACACAACAGTTGGTAAGTAACAGGTCTTTCTATCCTCCCAACCTCCAGAAGGGAGTAGAGTTTCAGAGTCTGTGAAGCCCAGCCCCCTCCCCCACAGGGAAGTAATTTTCACATTCCTGGAGAGCTTTTTCATTGCCAAGGTCTCAATGATTAAACCTGCTCTATCTCTGCTCCTCGCTCTTGCAGGTGGCTGTTTATGGCTTTCTTGAGTTCTCTCAGGCACCAAGCACTCTTTGTGAGCAGCACTCCCAGGTGGATGCCCTGAGTCATAGGAGAGGGAAATCATTTACCTCTTTAACAGCGACCTTCACCTCAGGTGTTCCTGCCACTACAAGGGAGCATTTTGGACTATCTTCATGGTCATCCTTAATTTAGCAAGTGACACAGGCTTTCTGAAAATCCGTGGACTCCTTACAAACTGTTGGCTGCAAATACAAGCATGTCCGAGACGAAGGCAGTGAAAAATCTTCATTTTAGATTTTTCTCTTCCTTTATAAGAGCCAGTGCTGAGTACCAGTCTTACTTTTTTTAATCTTAAAAGCTGGGAAACTACTTTCGTACAGCAGCAATATAAGCTGCAAAAAAGTGAAGAACTCAACAAATCAAAATCCAACATGATATAAGAAGGAGATCGGATCTAAAGTGAATGCAGACACTGTGGTGTGAGATGGAAAAGACGCTCGGTATCGGTTCTTGATGTCATTGCTATAGATCCTGGTGATGTGGATCAGAGAATCAATGTCTCGTTCATTTCTAGCATACAGCTTGATGTCATCCATGTAGAGGAGGTGGCTGATGTTTACTCCGTTCCGTAGTCGGTATCCATAGCCAGTCTTGTTGATGATCTTATGCAGAACAGCAGCAGGGACAGCGCATCTCCTTGGTAAATCCAATGATGGTAACTTGTGCTGTTGTCTTGAAATTGGTCTCTAGTGTCATCTTCCACATCCCCACTGAGTTCCTGATGATTCCAGGATCTATGTGTGAGGCAATCCAGGCGGTACACAGGTTGGATTGCCTTAGGTGACTGTTCTATCTACCAGTAGCTGGTGTTTTGGATGGCCCCAGTCCCTTCCGGGGATCCTTCAGGATCAGGTCTGTCTGGCCATCGGTTAACCACTCTGGCTTAACCATTAGCAGCCGGTTCATTTGTACTACTAGGCGCTCGTGAAGTACTCCTGGTGCTGTCCAGCTCTTCATATTTGAGACTCTTTCTTGTACGTCTGCAGTGGCCGCTCAGTTGCTGCCAGCCTGTTTAACGGTACGTTTAGCCTCACTGGACTCTTTATTAGGTACATCTGTTCAAACACATGTTCATGCAAATGCCTGATTAGCCAATCACATGGCAGCAACTGACCAGCCAGTTTATTAGGTACGCCTGTTTAACCACACATTTAGGCTGAAAGGACCTGCTTTGATCTTTCTGTTGATCTTTTCCTGTTTGACAGTAGGAATCCCACCACCATTTCTCCGGAAATCTTTTTGTTGAGCTACTTTTATTACTTTTAGCCATTTATCAAACGTATGTTGTTGAAATGTCTTCTTCTTTGTCTTCTTACAGCTGCTCCCGTTAGCAGTCACCACAGCACTTCATCTGTCTCCATTTCACCCTACCCCTACATCCTTGTCTGTCACTCCAACCCTCTGCATGTCCTCCTTCACTACATCCATGAATCTTCTCTGTGGTCTTCCTCCTCCTCCTGCCTGGCAGCTCCATCCTCAACATCCTTTGTCCAATATGTCCACTATCCCTATTGTGAATTTCTTGTGCAGAGTTGAATAGTAAATAGACTTCAAAAGTGAAAACTCTGTTGCAGCGTTAACTCCTTTATTATAACTCCCAACAGGAGGCAAAAATGTTCAGAGCATACAGGCACCAATGTCTTCACTATACACACACAGCTGAGACACCTACAAAAAAAAACTAAACTTAAACTTAAAGCTGTCCCAACAAGCCACTCCCCTCCTCAAGACATGCCCAGACATGTTGCACTCCAGAACATTTTCACAATTACCACTAGGAGGCAATAGTAGCGTCAGTGTAGAACAGTCTTGCCTACAAGTAACTGTTGAATACTGCTTGTATAACACTCCCGCATATTCTACAGTTACAAAGCAGAACATCTTGTAATAACATGCATATACTACATCATGTTTAATTTGTTTCTCAAGTATTCAAACAGACTCTTATTTAGTGGTTTAGTCAGCAGATCAGCTAACATCTCCTTGGTATGACAGTACTTTATTTCTGTCACACCCTTCTGGACAACTTCGTGGATGAAGTGGTACCTGATGTCGATGTGCTTGGTTCTTTTG
>VUQH01005497.1:0-10672 GCA_015106775.1 Etroplus canarensis | reverse complement strand
GCTCCATTCTGGAGACAGACAGGGAAGCTCAACCCTCTGCTCCTGCTGTTTTTTTCTCTAAGGTTCTGGCTCAGTGCACGTTATTACTCTCCAGGGGAGGAGGTGTTCATCAGCCAGGGACTCCATCTTAGATTGTTGTCAGCTGTATGGAAGGATACGACCCATATCATTGTTCAGCGTGTTCCACTGTATCTCTGTCACTATCAGTCACTGATGGGAGAGCTGCTTAGCTGCTAAAACGAGGTGAAAGCTGTTGTGTTGGGATGGTCAAATTCATCAAAAACAGTGCAGAGAATGCTAAAGTATTTTAGATGGAATTTAAGGGGAATGGCTGTTTTGGTAAAACTCTGTATTTGCTTTTTTGCAAAAAGTAAAATGATAAATAACGATATATAATAATGATGATAATATCACACTCATGTCTGGAAAATAAATATATACGAAACTAGGTAACTAGGCCCCAAAACTGATTCACAATCAGTTCTGTTCACTTTAGGAAATGTCTTTACAAAATGAACAAAGTGCTGTGTTAAATATGACTTGAAACTACTGAAGAAGAGCAGAGGCTTATCAGGAAAGTTATTACTGGTGTAATAAATCAAGTGGTAGGATCATTTTCTCGTAGACCTTTTGCAGTCAGCAGAGTTGCCTCTTGCTGGTTTAAGGCATTCCCGCATCAGCTCAACTTTTCAAGCCCAAAGCCTACAGCCATCTTTCATATACAGTTTTTGATTATTATTCATTATTTCTCATTTTAAGTCCAAACCAAAGTATAAGAAACACCAGTTGTTGCTTTTACCTGGGGTTATATACCAAACTGTGCCTCAGCAGGGAACAACTTCTCCATTGAATTTTATTGCAAGTGCTTCTGGCCAAGAAATGATTTTGCCTAAAACGCCATTTTAATTGGTGACATTCAATGAGCAAGTTTAGCAGTTTTTTATCCTGGAGATGAAAGGCACATCTATTTTGATCAAAATCATTTGTCAAGAAAGCAAATTAAACTATAAAAGTATTTCCAAAACCAGTAAAAATCTGCTATAAGCATTGTAAAGTTTAATGTTTACATCAGTCCTTTCTGAATAGATCCACTGTCCTTTAAAATAGATCTGATCTGTCAAGTTGAACTTCTTTATTCACTGTGAAGTCAGACTGTTGATGGGTGACCTAGGTGACTTTTCCATGGGCTGTTATCAATCACCTTCATCTAAAGTGAATTAATTCCAGATTAGTGAGTGAGGGTGTAATTAGATTTCATGAGCAGCGAGTTAAGAGGCTAAGCAGAGCTTTGTGGAGCAGCACTATGCTATGAAGGCATTGCGAATTAGAGAGTAGATAAGCATGAACGAGACCTTCAGTTCTTAGCATGGTGAAGATGGGTGAAGGAGGTTGTTGGGTGAAATTTGTATTGATTCTTCAGTGAGGAGGAAGAGAGCCAGGTGATAAACTTGGCCTACTTAAGTTGACAATCAATACAGATTTCAACCCTTCCTGAGGAAATAAGCATCAATTACCTGTAACATAGCAGAATAACTGCAGCAGATAATTACATCTCACACAACAGGTCAGCATGTGGACTGACTGCATCTTCTACCTGACAAGGTGGCTAACACAATTCAGCATGCTTAGAAGGTAGCCCTATGCTCTTGTTACTGCAGCCACGTACTGTGGAGTGAGGTCGTTTTTCCTTCAATCAGCTTGACCTTTTCCTTTGTGACGTTAAGTGGCTTTGCCAGTTCACAGCATCACTCACACATGAGTGTGAGCACAGTTTGGCTTTTGTGGGAGTGTATACTCTGGGTTGATGAGGAAGTTTATGGTGTGTTGGCCTTGTTCAAGTAGCACTGCTGTCTGACATTGTCCCCAGATGGCATTTCTGGAGAAATTAATGAGCTATTCATTTGCTGCGATAAATATAATCCTTATCAGCAGGGTAGGAGTGAGTCTTCTGCTTAGACCACATCTGATTCAGAAACTGATTTAGCTGAGGTATTAGGAAAAAAAGGTGTACACACTGTTAGACTGCAGCAGTTTGTGAGGTACATGGAAGGTGGTTCTGGTAATGCTCAGAATAAACATTATAGAGGGTCTTGGTTATATGTCTGTGATGTTATTTCAACATTTCTAATGAGTTCATCAGAATTACAACAAAGGCAGCCTAGGATTAACATGCATCTCTCTTAGTGAGCAGACATAATCTTTTGCACAGCAGTCTCCCTCACCCATCCAGGGCTTCTTTTTTTGCATTGAGCTTCTTTCAGATCTTAGCACGAGTAATGACTGGAAAGAATTGTTTTTTAATGAATTTAGTTTTTTCTTGGTAGGCTTTTCCCAACCTCTAATCTATTCAGATGAGGTCAGAATAAAAGATTGTGTGTACCTGAGCAGGTCTTAAAATCTTAAAATGAGGTAGATACAACTTCAGTGGAACAGTCACACATCACATCATATACAAGTTATTGAACAAAAACTAAGTTAAAGTGCAGAAGCAATGCATGAAAGACTAAGTTCACCCTTAGTTCTTCCATAGGAATTAAGAGGATAAGTAGGAGCTGAGTGCTGCTGATCAAATGGCTCTGATTAATTGATTATCAGCAAGTGCGACTATCTGTATAAAAGCAGAGGTTTTGATAGTTTGCTACAAAGGAGGAAAGACATTAGCAGTGATCAGCAATTGTTCCTGCCTATCAATCTGGGGCCATTTCCAAACAATTCTGAAGTCCATCCTCCTGCAATGAGAATGATTATTTACAAGTGGAAAACATTCAAGACAGCTGAAAATCTTTGCAGAGCTATAAATCCCAGCAAATTCACCCCAAGGTCAGACTGTGCAATGCTCAGGGAAATTGCAAGAAAAATAACAGCTGCATTTTACTCTACAAGCCTCAGTCAGCATGTTAAATGTTAAAGGTCATGACAGTGCGATTAGAAAAAAGAATAATTATGGCTTGTTTGGAAGGATTGCCAGAAGAAAGCCTCTTTTCTCTAAAAAAGAACATAGCAACACAGCCCAGGTTTGCAAAATGGCTTTCTGAACAAACCACAAGACTTCTAGAACAATGTCCTTTGGACAGATCAGACCAAAGTGGAGATGTATGACCATTATGCACTGTTTGGTGAAAACAAAACACAACATATCACCTTGCAGTCATTTTGTCAATCATGAACTCCTCTGTCTACCAACGTATTCTAGAGTCAAATGTCAGGCCATCTGTCTGACAGCTAAATCTTGACTGAAACTGGATCATGCAACAGCACAATGATCCCTAGCGCACCAGCAAATCAAATCCAGAATGGATGAAAAACAAAAGAATCAAGGTGTTGCAATGGTCCAAAGTCCAGACATTAATGTGATTGAAATGCTGTGGCAGGACCTCAAGAGAGCTGTGCATAAATGAATTCCTGCAAACGTCGATGTACCCAGGGACCTGGTAAAGAGGAATGGGCCAAAATTCCTCCACAATGATGTGAAAGACTGATAGTCATACAGAAACCAGTACGTCAAGTTATTGCTGCTAGAGGTGATTCTACAATGTGCTGAATCATGGGGTTGACTTATTTTTTCAGACAAGCCTTCTCCATTTTGGTTTCACTTTAATTAAATAAATAATGATGCAGTGGAAACTGTTGTGGGTTGTTTTAAACCTAATGATAGTTTTAAATACCTTTTAGAATCTGGTAAGGACCAGATGATTTTTTTTTTTTTTATATTATGTCATGATATGTAAAACATCAGAACTGAAAGATGGAATGTGTTAAATATAAAACGCATACACCGATGGATACAATTGACATTCAGGATGTCCCTAATATGGTCATCTAAAAAAACTTACAACTCTGATTGTGAGCCAAAAAAAGCTGTATCCATCTGCTGCTCAAACCAGCTGTTTGCAAGAGGCAGCCAGTTAGAGGAAAGTAGACTTATGGGGCTGAAACTGGTTGTTTCAGACCATGGAAGGGGCTACACCAATATAATCACACATGCTATGTGAGTTGCATTTTTAGACTAGTAATTTGGGAAACTTTGAACTTTCCACTAAAATTTTTTAAAAGTTACATGCCTTAAATATTAATGTTTTATATAAACTGGGCCACCAATCAGTGATTATATTTTTTGTCAGAATATCAAATTTATTTTATCACCATGTAAAAATATTTAGCCTATAATCTGTTTAGCTCTTCTAACTTCATTGTGCTACATCCACTTGTAAAAACAATGGTGAACAGTTTACCCAGCAGGGTCTGAGTGTAATTTCAGGTATTTTTATTTTCTCTATCAAATGCTGAACTTGACCTGCACATTACAGTACCTGACTGAAAGTACGTTCACACTGTAAACACAGTTTGAGTGGACTCTTTAGAACCATTAGCTGGGGTTACACTGTAATTGCAGGCTGATTGTTGGCCTTTAATGCAGATGCCTCGAGCCTCAGTGGGATAAACATGGCCCTTACAGGTTTCATCTAATTCTTTCTAAAAGCACCTGCCTGGCTTCTCTAAAACATTTTCAAGAGAGCTAATTAGCCTCTCTGACAACAGCATAATAGGAAAATGGACAATAGGAATTCTTTTTCCAATACATGTCCAATTCGAAAGCACATTAAAGTGAGAGAGCACCACTTAGACACCACTGTTCACCCCAAAATAGCTCAATTGAAGCCATCTGGCCAGTAACGGCTGCCGTGTTGTTGCCACAGAAACTAGCGCCAGCCACTAACTTCATATATGAACACTTCCCTGAAAAAAATATAGTCAGTAACCTCAAGCATTATTGCCAAAATCAGACTGCTATCTGTTCTGTTATATGGCCTGTTACACATGAGTGGAGACATCACTTCTCAGATGAAGAAACAAATTAAAGAATTAAAAAAGTGGAAGATGTGGTTGAGCTTCCTGAAAAAAGAAAAAAAAAAAACACAGGGAATGCAGAGAGCGAGTACAGGGGAATGAGTAAGAAAGAAACTGGAATGATAGAAAGGGAAAGAGGGAGACAGCAGGACATGAAAGAGGAGTTTGTAGCACCGTGCAGTTTTCCCCTTCAGCCCCAGCTGCTTTATACACTGAGTCTTTTTATGTACAAGTGCCTGAGTCCTCCACTGAGAGCTGGACCCACAAAGAGCCCTCACAGCCTCAGGCCCATGGAAAGGTGACACAATCAATAGCCTCTCCCCTCCTGGCTTCTTCATGCTGGCATTGTCAATGTGGATGGTTGTATATTCCCCCTTTACAACTCAATGCAACTTTGAACTTATTCAAGCACAGTGCAACTAAAAATAATGGAGGAAACGACAGTAATCGCACTGGATTCAAGTGGATTGTTTTGTTTGTGTCTCCAAAATTCCATCCCTGAGAGTTCCCACTTCACAGCATCCCTGAAATTAAAAATATTCTAATAAACCAGAGGGGACACACATTTCTGTTATCTTTGTCTGGGAGTATTGAAATGTATTCACGGTTCAGTTATTCTGCAGTTTATTGTGCATGCTGCTTTCTCATTGATGTGTGCTGAAAGGAACCTAGAAAAAAAACATGTCAGCCTTTTCAGAACAGATACTGTATACACTCTATATGAACCAATGTGGTGGTGATGCTGTTGAATGACATTTGTAGAGTATTCACAGATTCAAAAGGAAGAGTGTTCTACTTGATTTTTTTATAACCTTGCCATTCACCTTCAAAATTAAAATATCCAATACCTTGCAACCTTCTTTACCTCTGCAGTCCTCCTCCACTGAAGTCTTTGTTATTGCTGCTACTTGTTGCTGCAGGCCTGGTGAGGATTCAGACGTGCTGCTAACTACAGTGAAACTAAAACTATATCCTAAAAGCTTTGGAAGAAATACTCTTAAATTTTAGTTGAACGCTTACATGGTTTTAAATAAAATATTTCTCTTATGTCATCAGACTGTTTAACATTAACTGGCATGGAAAAGCAGGGTAATGTCCCCAGTAAAGTTTAACTTGACTTTCAGCAAAGTAGATCATATCCTCACACAGTGAATACGCTTCTCTTCAGCTATGACTTTCTGTGTATTAAATTAAATGGCGTAACATCTATCCTCTTGTGTTCTTAGCCTCAAAATTGTTGCACTATATGAATGATGAAACTGCATTCACTTAATGAGCTGAACTGATTACAGATACATTATTAATGCCATGTTGAAAAAAAAAAAGTCTGGATTCAGTTTGAATCTGTACAATAAGAGAATGTGAACGTGTCAGTTTCATGATAAAGACGGAATCAAATATCACACTACAATAACTTGATGCTGATAGTGGGGTGCTATTCTGGGATGTGATTATTGATGCTTCCCCTCAGTATCAGGATGATTGTTATGGTATCTGAAAGGAAGAAAATACTAATTTTGATAAGAGAAGCATGTACATGCAGAGTGTTCATTTAAGTTTAGAAAGTGGCAGTGGTTTTCAGTTTATTTAAAAGGGACATGTCAGTGTATTGGCATAAAAATATATGATGTAAGCATTGCAGATTTGGGCAAAAATGTACATTTATATGACATACAACTTGATAATGTTACATGGCACAGCAAGCACCGGGTAAGCCAAGGCAAGATTTTTGGCAATAGAAACATGACAGTGCCTGTAGTCACTATAGCAGAACTGATTGGGAAGCTTTATCATCATTATCAACATATTCAATATAGAAAACACACATAGCAAAACACAATACCAATAATACATCATACAAAGATAAAAATGATCACAGATCCAATTTACCTTAATTCATATTTTGAAATGATCCTTAGGTGCAGTAAGTTTGCTACAGTCATGCGAAAAAGAGTACACTCCATTAATTAGTAGTTTCTAGAAGCACCTTTATCATCCATACCTTTTAGTAATCATTATCTGAATGACTTTATCAGTCTCTCATCATTGTGGAGGAATGCTATCCTGCGCTTCTTTATAAAATTGCTTCATTTCATTGAGGTTTGCAGGCATTCTTTTATGTACAGCTCCCTTAAGATCCCATGATCCAAATTTAGCCAAGCTTTAGCTGTCCGACAGAAGGCTTCACATTTGGCTCTAGAATGCTTTGGTATACAAAGGCTTTCATGGTTGACTCAATGACTGCGAGGTGCCCAGATCCTGAAGTTCCAACGTTGTGCTTCAAAGTTGGTATGAGGTGTTTGTGCTGATTGGCAGTGTTTGATTTTTGCCAAACATCTCCACTTTTATCTCGTCTGCCCAGAGACTGTTATTCTGGAAGTCTTGTGGTTTGATCACATACAGCTTCACGAACCTAAGCTGGGTCATCATGTTCTTTTTAGAGAGAAGAGACTTGTTTGGAAGGCAAGCCTTCTAAATATGTCAAACTTGTTCAATCTTTTTGTAACTGTGTCATAAACTGTTTAACATGCTAACTGAGGCCTGTACAGTTTGAGATCTAGCACTGGGGGTTTTGCAAGTCCTCTAAGGACTGCACAGTCTGATCTTGGGGTAAATTTGCTGGGACACCCATTACTGGGAAGACTGTGGTATTCTGTTAACATACACCTGAATGCTCTAGACCAACAAACTGACAAAACTTCTGCTTTTATAGTGGTGGTCACACTGTTTGATGATCATTTAGTTAAGTTCATTTGATTAGTAGCACCTGGCTGCTACTTACCCTCTTTCAATGAAGAGGTAACAGTGTGCTTAGTTTTCATAAGACTGCATAGAGTCCTAGGAAAACTTATTTTTTTCACATGACTGCATACCAGTATTTGCTTCCCTTCACTGCCCACGATACACCAATATAAGGCACATGTGTTAACTGACATTTCTTGAAAACTGAGAAAAACAACATTAAAGCTATATTAGGATTTACAGTCATAACCAAGATCTTGCACAATATCGAGAGCCATATATCTGATACGTCATACCTAGGCTGCAGGAGCTTTTGGATGTGTTCAATAGTGAGTCAAATTATAGTTTTCATTAAAAAAAAGTTTTGGGATGCCGTCAGTATGTTTCCCTCCACCTGTTTACATTCAGATTGTACATTTACACTTAAGACCTGAGTAAAGATGCACATAGTGAAAATGTTGGCGTATCAGTAACAACAGAAGGGACAGAAAATGGCAGCCAATAAAAACGTCGGCTCTGTGTGAAGCAATTAATAATTAATTAGAGGGGAAAAACAGAAATGTCATATTTCCATTTTCTGCAGCAGTTTATTGGCACCAAACTGGATAATTATCATCACCAGCTGTTAAGCTTTTTGTCCATATTCTTTCAAAGTTTGATGAAAAGTTTTGTAATTTGGAGAAAATTTATTTTATAATGCACAAATAATATAACATTTATATCATCCCATAATGGATTTGTGCTTTATTATATTGATTTGCAAACACAGATTTAGATCATTTCAGTGTTTGCCCCTTGCAGTTAATCTAAGTGACAAGTCTGCTCTAGGGTACAGTGCTGCTATTAATCTCAAATCAGACTGTGGAACAGTAAATGTCTCCCAGTGTGACTTACTAATCTATACCCTTCAATGAAACTCCTTTATTGGTCTAACTAGATTAATAAACTATCTTACTATACACTGACACCAGACACTTAATAGAGTAGGCATCAGCACTACGTACAGTTACAACTGGGGTTTCTGACAGTGAGGATTTGAGCCACTCTGATTCTGCCAGGCAGAATACATTACCACAGTGCAGTAGAGCTCAAGGTAATATTAAAAAACAGATCCCCAAGGGGCAGAATTTCTCTTTAACTCCTGGCTGCTCTCTGCTCATTTCTTAATTGCAGGGTATTTGTTACTGCGTTGTTCTGTTCTGACAAGAAAATAAACTATGAATTATATTTTAAGCCCATTCTCCTGAATTTCCCATGAATAATTATCCAAGTCACTCATGATTGTGTGTCTCTCTCAGATGTTTTTTTTTCCATGTATGTTCACTGTAACTGACTGCTAAATGGCCAGTCATTTTCAGAATTATTTTGTTGTTTATCCTCAACATTACACTGTTTATAACTGGCTAGTTTTTTTTTAATTATTATTAATTTTTTTCATGTGATCATGTCAGGATTCATAGTAACTAGCCACAAACTATAATGGAATTGTGGTGGCGGAAGGCCAGGCAATAGTACTGCACAGTATGATATATTTTACACAGTAGCTGGACTGTGTAACAGAGATACCGTTTCTCTAACATTTATTATTTTTTATTTAGTACACACACAAAAAAATGCAAATTTACCTGCCAGGCCTCATATATTGCATTTTATTGTTTAGAACCTTGTTGTTGTGGACATAAATGATGTTCGTTTGTATGGACGTACTGTACACCTCCTCTAACTTACAATGGTAAATGTATAGTATATTATTATATTATATTTCATTTTGCACAGGAATGCCATAGTGTCAAAGAGACCTTACGTTTGTTCAAAGTTTTAACTTTTATCATGGAGACATGAAACTAATTTATGTTAAGGAGAGGGAGAGTTTCTATTGTTCTAAAACTGGAGGGATTATCTCGATTCAGTGCACGAACACTGTTGAAAAATCACCCTTAATTATATATTGTCTGGAGTATTTATCATTAAAGTGCTAAATGACATAGTGCTATTGATGTTTTCATCCTTGTCTGCATCTTCTGATGTTGTGTCTTGTTTTAAATTAAATTAAGTTTTTGGATGTCTTCATTCTAGTAAGTTAAGGTGATGCTGATTAATCACCTAGAACACCGTACAAGAACAATCCAAGATTACTTTACTTCTCCAAGGCTGAACAATCCTCAAATTTCTGTGTTTTCCTTAGGCAAATTTTGTTACATATTGTACCATTATATTATTACAGAAGAACTTATCTGGATCAGATGCTGTTTCACTGTATTCATTACACTCTTCTGACTCTAAGCTGTCTCAACAATGAGTTGGTATTGGTTACAAGTCTCTACTCTTATTAGTTACTTCCCTAGATACACCTCAATTTTGTTATGCACCATTATTTGAATCCCAGGATCCAGAACAATATCTGGATCTAGATAACTGTAGTTTGGCAAGTTTTCTTGAGAATGTCAAACTGATACTTGTAGATTTTTAGCATTTCTTTGTGGGGTGTATTTCTTGAGATGCCAAATTTTGCCTTATCAGACAGTATTCAAAAATTCTTAAAAAATCCTGAAGCCAAATTCTCATTCATATAAATCCACAATTTAATCACTTCTAAGTTGGGCCAAGTTCCACAACTGGTAAAATTTGTCGATCCATCTGTAATCTTTTGCATAAATCTGCTAAAAAACAAACAAACATAACCTCTTGTTACCTGGCAGCAGTAACAATGGATAAATCTGGTCGTTAGTAATTGTTTTTCAATGTCTTCTGAGAGAAAATGAAGAAAAGAGAAGAGGTGAAGGTGGAGGAATGGGTCTACAAAATTAGTGATGTTAACACGCTAAACTACAGTATTGCTTCAGTTGGCAGGAAACAGTGGACAAATGAGGATTATTAGACATGACCACTGTCCATAGCCGCATCCAGACGGTAATTACTGCAACAGTGGTAGAGAACGTCTCGTCTCGTCGTCTACCGCTTTTCCGGGGGTCCGGGTCGCGGGGGCAGCAGTTCGAGAAGAGAAGCCCAGACTTTCCTCTCCCCAGCTACCTCCTCCAGCTCTTCAGGGGGGACACCCAGGCGCTCCCAGGCCAGCTGGGAG
>VUQH01005494.1:0-11006 GCA_015106775.1 Etroplus canarensis | reverse complement strand
CTGGAGAGGATGTGAAGGCAGGCAGGGACAGGCAGGATACTCCAGCAGAGAGTAGATCGTGAGAGCTCGGCCAGAGCTCGGAAAAGGGATGAAGGCAAGGTAGGCTGCAGCCACTCGGGAGGGAGGAAAAGCTGCAGCAGAAACACGCTTGCTCAACGACGAACTGGTGACGAGCAGCGCTCGCCACCGGCTTAAAACTGCTCTCCAGTTGCTAGGTGGCATCAGCAGCAGGTGTGACAGCCTGGGCGCACAGGTGAGCCGAGCAGGAAATTGGGTCGGGCTGCCACACCTCCTGGAGAGCGACAGAGGGAGAGAGAGAGAGGGAGAGAGGGGAGAGAGAACACACAGACAAACAACACACACATGACGGGCCAGCCAGGAGGCGGGGTCATGACAAAGAAAACCTGAAACCAAAAACAAGAACATACAAAACCAGAATACAACAGCCCAGGATAAAAGACAATGAACTGGAACTGCATGAGGAAAAGGAACACAGAAACTCAGACTCAATAAAAGGAAAACACACGGGGAACTAATATAACAAACATAAACAAGGCTACTCTAGAAAATAAAAACATAAACAAACAAGATGCAATAACAGAACAGAACATGGCCAAGACTCAACTAGAGAAACAAACACAAACAAGGGATGCCGTGGAAAAAATGTCAAACCAAGAATGAAAACCAAAACGGCATGAACAAGAACCTAAGTACAAAAGGAACAAGGAGACAGAACACAGGGGAACATGAGGGACACACAAAGACAACTAATAAACTAAACATGGGCATGAGCTGGAACCATAACACTAAAACATAAGGCACTGAACAAAGGGAACAGCAACCAAACTAAAAAGAAACTAAAACAGGATGAAAAAAAGGAAAATTACACATTCTGGAAGGACACAAAACTCAGTCCCACAAAGACAAAAACACAAACCAGAAGAAAAGGATTAAGACTGTGAGGAATACACTTTGAAACACAGCGAAAGTGCAAACATTAAAATGATTTATGTGGCTCTAGTAGAATCTAAACTACATTCATTTCTGCCGATGGAAACAAGAAAAAATAAAGAAAACGTAGCTCAGAATAATTAAATAGCCGTTCTTCAGTCTTATTCTTTTAGCTCACAGCAGCAGAGTGGCTACTTTGGTCTGTCTGCAGTGTGCCCTTGGAGTTTCATTCAGAAATCATCATTTGACACATTTCTGTTTCTGCAGCTGTGCATGTTGTTAATGGATTGGGTGTATGTTACCATTTAAGGGAATCTTCCATCCCAAATCCTTCAAGCTAATTTGACCCAAATAGCTTGGCTTTTCTGTTTTTAAAAGGACAAATGAGCATAGAGCTTACAAAACACATAGATTAGAGTAGTAAGTATTATTCAGCTGTGATCTATGTATGAGGCGGCTGTAGCTCAGGTGGTAGAGCTGGTTATCCTCCAACAGCAAGGTTGGTGGTTTTTTGAACCCTGACTTCTCCAGTCCACATGCCAGAGTGTCCTTAAGCAAGACGCTGAACCCCAAATTGCTCCTGATGCAGACATCAGAGGGTGAATACATGCGTAAGAAGATAAATGTGCTTAAAGGCATGGAATATAGTGCTTTGTGACTGAGTGAATGTAGTAAAAAGAATTTTGCATGCACAGTTAGAGTAGAAAAGTACTATATAAGCACCAGTCCATTTGCCATCTATTTTGTATTATTATTATAGCTATGTTTTAAATAAAATGATCAAGTTCACTCAAATAACCTGTGTAAGTTAATAGAATACAAAATTTCCCTCAAAAAGTTATTCAGAGAAATAAAAGTGTGATCTGTTAAATTTAGATCAGATGTAATAATAATAATAATAATAATAATAATGTATTTATGAATTTATTTTATTTTATTTTTGTTAGACTGAACCTACAGTGCAGTACTGTTGAGTGCTACCTTGTGACCTTACTCTTTTAGCTGGTTGTATTCTGCCGAGAGATTGTGAACTATGCCAGAGGAAACTATGGTGGAGACCTAAAGCGGTTCTGACATGCAAATCTGTTGTCCACTCATGGTATAGAAGTCAAGACTAATCAATCCATCCAGTAGTTGGTCAGGATAATTGGCGCTCAAGTATCACAGTTTTAGTTGGTAAAGCAAATGATTAGACGTCTTGGAGCTGAAACGATAACATATTCTCATACTTTAATTGAGTAAGAAGCCTGGCTCACTTACTTGGAGCTGGGCATGGAATGAGAGCTGCCGAGCGGGCCAATTTTGTTGAGAAGAAATGGTGTTGCGGGATGATCACAGGGCAGCAGCAAATGGCTGCTCATCACTGGTCTTCAGAAACTCCAGGAAAAGATGGAATACCACTGCAATTACATTCCTGTTTTATTCATGGAAAACCTGTAGAGTTTCAATTATACTCACTTATGGTCATGCTCATGGACCACTGCAGAAATCACAGATGCATAGTTCTAAAGAAGCCTCTTAACCTTCTAAGGTCTAAGTCAGCATTGGTAGTGACCCTATCCCTAACCCTGTACTATCAGGAAAAATAACATGTTCATTTATTTCTTTTTTCTTTTAAAAAGATATTACTGAGGTCTTGGCAATCAGAGGACAAAGACAATAATCATTCTAACCAGCACATCCAAATCAGTTTACATTATCTAAAAAAAATTTGACATGAAAATTTAGACCTCACGTAGATAATACAGCCTCTCTTCAATTTCTTCGTCCAAATTTTCAGCTCATGCATAATTGGTGTTGTAATAAGAACTCAATAGACCCTCAGAAAACTCATGGATGTGAGGATGCCACACAGACAGAGTGAAAAACAATAACAAACAAATAAACAAATAATGTAGTGTGTAGCCAATATCACAGATGGAAAAACATGAAGGGATTAAAATGCAGATTTCACTCTGCCCTTCTGGCCCTTGCCATTCTTTCTGAGTTTGTGTAAATATACAGAGTTGAGAGAAAGAGCCTACACATCATCCTCCTGCTCAGGAGTCAACTTTCCCCTCCTAACCAAACGCCATCTCCTACCGCTTCAAACGTCAGTGGTATTTACACAGGGGCTGTCAGGGAGGATTAAAGCAAAGTGCACACAAAGCAGGGCTGACGTGTCCTCTCTGTGAATGTGATACGATCCACAAACACCTACACACACACACACACACACACACACACACACACACACACACAGACATCTTTCCATGACTTCAGAGAACATTACATTCATTTGAACCATAACCTCCACTTTCTGAATCCTAACCCTTCCTCTAACTTTATTCCAAGTATTCAGCCTAAATTCTGGGAACTTCTAGTCCCCGCAAGGAATGGAGGTTGCCACAATGTGACTGTCCAAACAGTTTACGTCCCCACAGCTTGACTAATACAAGTAAAAACACCCGACTACGATGTGTTTCCTTCCCTCTGGCTATGACCTTCCACTCAGTGGTTCAGGGGTTAAATCATGTATGTTATTCCTCCTGGCAAAACACATGGGAGCAAAGATTGCTCCAAGCTTCCTCCCACTCTGTGACTTTTTACCTACAGGCTCATTACTTCCACACCACCAGCTATTTATTTTTTCAATAAATAAATGTTCCTCACCTAAAACTAAAGCCAAAACCATGACTACTGTTGTGATTAACTACGGTGCATTTTAGTTCTTACAGAACTCTCGCACACACTTCCATTATTTATTTATTTAGAATCCTTCATATACATTACAGGAACATTTTTGTTATTCATCTTGCAGAATAGATATGGGGCCATATTTTCTACTCTCTACATCCAGCAGGAGTGAAATCAACATTAATGGAAATTTTCTTTCACCACTTTTGTGACATTGCTTTTACAGTCACGTAAAACAGAAAAGAACGTACACCCTATTGCAGTTCTAAGGTTTTATGAATCAGGACATAATTAAAAATCATTTGCTTTTAAGCAAGTCTAACAATTCCAAAAACACAACTTCTGGTGAAGAGCACAGCATGATTTATTGCACTGTGTCATTATTTGTTTGACAAAAACTAAGCCAAACTGCAGAAACAGTGTGCGAAACATTAAGGACACCCTTACTCACTCCATAAGCTTAAGAGCAACCAAGTGCTGCTAATCAAACGCGCTTGATTAATAGAAAGACATCAGCAATGAAGGCCATTTATAAACAATATGAGTTCCATCATTTTGCAGTAACAACCAAACTCAGCATATCAGCACGAACACCTCATACCAACAGTCAGCACGGTGGTGGAGGACTGATGATTTGGGCTTGTTTTCAGGTACTGGGCACCTTGCAGTCGTTGAGTCCACCATGAGCTCCTCTGTATCCAAAGTATTCTAGAGTCAAATGTAAGGACACCTATTCTACAGCTAAATCTTGGTCCAAAGTGGCTCATCACACTAATCCCAAGCACAGCAGCAAACCTCCAACAGAACAGCTGAAAAAGAGAAGGATTTGCAATGGCCCAGTCAAAGTCCAGACCTCAACCTGTGGTGAGAGAAAGCTGCTTAAATGAATGGCAACAAACTTCAATGAACTGAAGCCATGTTGTAAAGAAGAGCGAGATGCCTCCACAACCATGTGAGAGACTGAAAAGTCATACAGAGGACGATGACTTCAACTTATTGCTGCTAAAGGTGTTTCACAAACTGCTGAATTATGGGGTGGACTTAGTTTCCGTTTCAGTCTCACTGCAATTCATAGTCATGAAAAACAGTGTAAGATTTTTGCTTTCATGGGCATGAATAGGAATGTCACAGAGCAAAAATTTCAAAGTAAAATATGCAAAAGAGGAGAGGCATTACAGTGGCAACCAAGAAAACTAAGCTCAGCTGTTATATGTTAAGCTAAACTGATTTCTTTTTCTCAATGTGACTCAAGTGTTTAATTCAAAAAGTGAACCAAGTTAGTGGCAAAACTTTACAAAGCAACAAATTTGTGATTAACAACATATTAAAAAAAGATATGTGTGTGCTGTGTAAGACATGAACTTTGGCCTGTGGTTTGAGAGGCAACGTGTCTGTGTCTCCACTCTCTGATGTGGGCTTTTTTGGCTTTGAAAAATAAAAAACGTGTCAGTAGACAGGACTTAGGATAGAGGAGAATGACTGATGAAAAGCTGGGGCTCAATCCATCACAGAGCTTGGTTGGGTACCAGCAGGCTGCTGAGGTCGCTGGCTGAAGACCTGCCTGGGCCTGGTGGCCTACTTAGGACCTGCGTACTGGATCAATGCATATGGAGCTGGACTGAAGACCAGGCTAATGAAGGTGTCGACTCACCCCCTCCTGAGCACCGCCGAGGTGCCCTTGAGCAAGGCACCTAACCCCCCTGTACTCCTTGGTGCCTGTAATGGGCTGTCTTGTTCTGCACTTCTTATAACAACACGTTACTGTTTCTGCTGTGTTGTGCATGAGGTTAATATGAGGAAGGATGTCTCTCCTGTACAGCAGAGGCATCAGCAGACATTGAAGTTTCACACTTCATGTACATCATCATTTGATCACTTAGCTTGCTTACTTTGGTGCATTTTGCAGGTTGTGTATTTTTTTTTAACAAACAGATTTAGCTTCATTTAAAAAAAATGCAAAGAAATGAGTTTTATATTTCACCTACCTGTTTGTAACAGGCAAAAACACTGATAACACATCAGTGACATATTTGAACAAACACCATTAAAACACTGAACGCAGGAGTTGAAATGTTCTTTTTTATGATGCAAACAGTAGTCAGGGATTCATGCTGCATGCGTGTGATCTGAGAAACTGGTATTTACTCTTTTTGAAATGTCTCTTTTTTAAAGCTGCACTGGTTTCATTTGAATTAAATGATTTGTTGCTATAAGACAGAGATAACTAACCCAGACATTTCAGAACTACCATTAGATAATATTTATAACACAATACATAAACAAATGAATTCACCTTTACATAATGCTCAGCGGAGGTTTAATTAGCTACAACTCTACTATCTATATAATGCCTACAAAAACTGTTCATCCCCCCTGGATGTTTCACTCTTTTATTGTTGTGATAGATGAAATCATGATCAATATGTTTTGGCTTTCTTGACAAGAATTTCCAAAGAAGTGTCTTTCATGTTAAAGTGAAAACAGAATTTTACAAAGTAATGTCAATTAAAAATATGTGAGGTAAAATAAATGTTTGTATAAATGGTCACACGCTTTAGTTCAGTAATTAGTAGATGCACTTTTGGCTGCTACTACAGCACTGAGTCTGTGTGGACATGTCTGTGTGAACAGCTCTTTTCAAGTCCAGCCACAAATTCTCTATTGTATTGAGATCTGGGCTTTGACTCGGCCAATCCAGAACATTCACCTTGTTGTCTTTGAACCATTTCTGTGGAGTTTTTGCTGTATGCTTGGGATCGTTGTCTTGCTGGAAAATAAATCTTGTCCCAAGCTGTAGTTCTCTTGCAGACTGAGTCAGATGATCCTCCAGGATTTGGTGATATTTTCCTGCATTCATGTTCCCCTCTACCTTTAGAAGCCTTCCAAGGTCTGCTGCCGAAAGCATTTTCAGAACATAATACTGCAACCACCATACATGAGATGGTGTGGTTGTGGTGTGCAGTGTTCGGTGTTCACCAAACATAGTGTCTAGTCTGATGGCCAAAAAGCTCTTTTTTTTTTTTGTCTCATCAGACCTAAGAACCTTCTTCCAATTGACCTTGAAGTCTATCACATGATTTTGGGTGAATTCCAGGTGAATTACATATGAGCTTTATACAACAGTGGCTTTGTTTTTGCTGTCCCTCAGGTTGTGAAGACAAAGGTGGAAATACACACTGCAGAGACGAGGAATGAAAGTTTGTAGATGCAAGACAGAGTATGTGTGTGAATGAGAGGGAACCAGTTGGAATGGTGAAGATGCAAGGAGTGCAGACAAGGTGGAGTGGGTGGAGATGAGTGTCAGGGGTGCTTTGTGACAGAAGGATAGCAGCAAGAATGAAAGGGAAGGTTTACAAGATATTAATGAGACCTGCCATGATGTATGGTTTGGAGACGGTGGCACTGACAAAAAGACAGGAGGCAGAGCTGGAGGTGGCAGAACTGAAGATGTTGAGATGTTCAAGCTGAGATGGTGTGGACATGTTCAGAGGAGGGATAGTGGACATATTGGACAAAGGATGTTGAAGATGGAGCTGCCAGGCAGGAGGAGAAGAGGAAGACCACAGAGAAGGTTGATGGATGTAGTGAAGGAGGACATGCAGAGGGTTGGTGTGAGGGAAGAGAATGCAAGGGATAGTGTGAGATGGAGGCAGATGATCTCTTGTGGTGACCCCTAAGGGGAGCAGCTGAAGGAAGAATAAGAAAAAGATGAAGAAGAAGAATATGTATGCATGGATTGATAAGCATTTACAAAAAAGAGATGGCTATCCTGACCTGAAGTCATGATATAGTTGTAACATTGTGCATTGCAAACATGAATCCCTGTCCTGGCCAAGCAGCAGCCTAAAAAATGAAGAGGGCTACAAAAGGGCTAAAAAATGAAGACCATATGGAAGTGTAAAAAACTGCAGTTCATCTAGCGGCCACTTGAGGCTGCCTCCAACTCGCTCACTCCAGCTCAGAGGTTCTCAAACTGTGGGGTGGGCCCCACAATGGGGTGAAGAGCACACAGTAGATGTGTTTTATAAGCAAAAGAGACAACCATTTGCTAAAGGTGATGTGCTGGTAACATGCGCCTGTTTTAAAGTTAAATTCAAAATGGAGCCTTTTTTAATTCTTAGTAACTGATGACATTCTGGGGTGTGGGACGTGCATTTTTATGTGGTTGTGCGTTACACACTTTTTCAGCTTCTGAAGTGAAGCATATGAAAAGTTTGAGAACCGCTGCTTCAGTTGATCATTTCCTACTACTTCCTGTTTCCAGCTGTATGACAGTGGTCAGCGCTGTGGAGTCACAGTGAGAGAGCTCTGAGTTTGAATCTTGCCATTGTGTGGGTTTTGAACTGGTTCTCCTACCATAAAAAATAGATTCATGATCTCGTAGTTTCACTTCCTGCTTAATTAAAAGCTAAATAATATAAAATTTAAATATTGAATGAAGTGGTCAGAGTGGCTCTGACCAAATATGGAAGGATGTGAAAAACACAAACACATCTATTCTGTAACTACAGAGCTGCATTTCATCAAATCTCCGAGCTGTCCTGATACATTAAATGGCAGAGAAAGCTTCAGTGTGAAGCGGTGAGTTGAACTGAGTGCTATTTTGCTTTAATGTGTTGCACTGTAATGGTGCTGACAACTGCCACAGCCCCGGGAAACAGTTGATATTGTCAGCCGTGGTTTGACTCCCACTAGGCAACAGGACAAATCAGTGTTGGCTTGATTCCCGGTGCTTGGCGGAGAATCTGGCTTGAGCATGAGCGGACCTGGCATGTGCCAACCCTGCTGCCACAGCAACCAAAAACCGAACCAGGAAGTCACAACAGCGGGTGAGTAGAGACAAGGAATCAGTGTAGCAGAAACTTTTTTATTTGATGAGTGATGCTCAGAAATATCTGGGACTCAATAACAAAAATGCATTAACGGAGTAAAAACAGGGACTGCTGAGGAGGAATGAAGCACTTGTTCTTCATGTCTCCCTCAAATCAGTATATATGCTGATATATGCAAAGCTCGTCTTATAGCATTTACATGTAAATGGCTTTTGTTATGAATCGGTGCTTTATAAACAAATTGAAAGTGATTTGAACTGAAAATAGAGCAGAACTAAACTGGACCAGTGAGAGACGTGAGTCAAAGTGCAGGGTGCCTCACAGAGGCTCAAATGTCTGGAAAGCAGATAAGTGAGGTGGAGCAGCAACGAGAGAAGACAACAAAACACAGTGTGCGAATTTATTCCTCATCTCTTAGCAACCCGGTGACAGCTTAACTCCACCTGTGTGCGTGACTCAGTCTAACTTAGCAGGTTTGTTGTGGGGAGTGAAGCTCTCCCAGTGTGTGAGAGAAGTTAGAGAGAAGTAAAGGCTTTCAGTGGCTGTCGCCTTACTTTAGTCGTCCAGAAAGTGTGTAGATAAGCTGGGGCTGCAGTAAAGTAGTTAGTGCTAAAGAAGAGAGCCATGATAAACTGCAAAGAAAATCTGTAATTTGTGTACTATATTATTTACAATATTATCATGTGTACATTTTTCATGAGGTGTTTTATTTTATTTTTTTTTTTAAATCTTACAGTTATCAGTACTTAATTTACTATAATAATTGCCTGCATTACAGTGGCTTGGGTTGGTGAAACAGCCTGTATCTGTCGTCAGCCTGTTCTGGTGTGTGTTCCTCATTCTTCACCACGTTCTCTTCATTAGCGGTATTTTGTGTGGACCACTTCAGCTGTAATCACCCTCACAATAAACTATTCAGGAAGCCCTGAAATCTAACCACTGTCCCCGCCCCTGCTCTTATCCCTTTAAAGATCACCCCCCTCTATGAGCTCTCACCCGCACTTCCAGCCTCCCCAAATCTCTCCTGTGCAACCAAATAACCTCTTTAAAATCATCACAGCATCTACTTACAGAGCCCTCTGCCCTCCCCTCCCCTCAATCTCCCCTGCACCCGGGAACTGAAAAACTTCAGCTTTTGTTCATTTTAAAATTTGAAGAGTGCTTCTTCACTTTGACCATGATGTATCGGCGCACTCACCCCCACAGAGCCAGCTTAATGTGCACTTAGTATGCAGGCCAGGCCTTCATTAAAATGCAAAGTGTGTTCTGGGAATGAAAGAAAAAAAACGCTTGCTGCGTCGTAAACATGGAACTGTGATTTGCTCCAACGAGGGTCAAGCAAAATGGAGCCAGACGCTCCCTCGCTCTCTGTCTGTGCACAGTGATGTCTCAATTGTGGAGAACTCAGAAGGGTTTCAAGACCCAGCCTGAAGCGAAGCAAACACAACACAACAGGACGGGGATGGCTTTTGAATTATGCAACTTAGTACAGAGAAGCATTGTTACACTTTTAGTTATGGGTAATCTCTCAGACATGGTCTTTCTCTTTCACTTGTGTAACCCCCCACCCAGTCTCTCTCTTACACACACACACACACACACTCATTCTCTTTGTTTTTTACTTATTTACAAAGTGCAATCCTTCCTCTGTCAGTCCCACCGTGTTAAATATGCAGTGGAATGCTGTCCTGTCGAATACTCTTGTTCTCAAAGTGCACCGACCCTAAATGTGATGCTAATAGAAAGAGAGCGGACCATTTAGTGAACACAAAGCATTTGCTTTGGTGATTTATTAAAACACAGAACTTCACATTGGGATGCTGTTCATTCAGCGTTTAGCAGCCTGTGACATCCTACCTTCAGCTCTTTGTCTGATTTTCTTCAGTGGCCCAGAGGTCTCAAAACACACAACTGAGAAAAAAAATGCTGGGAATATTCTTGTTATGTAGAGATCAAATCCAAAAATTATTCTCACATACCTGTAAGGTGTTTAGAGAGCATCCAGAAAGTATTCAGTGCTTCACTTTTTCCACATTTTGTTGTTACAGCCTTATTCCAAAACAAATTATGTTCATTCTTTCCCTCAAAAACCAACACACAACACCCCATAATGACAATGTAAAAACAGGTTTTTGTTTGTTTTTTTTAAATGTTTACAAATTTATCACAAATGAAAAATCAAGAATCACATATAAATTAGTATTCTCAGCTTTTGTTATGAAGTTCAAAATTGAGCTCAGGTGTATCCTGTTTCCACTGATCATCTTTGAGATGTTTCTACAGCTTAATTGGAGTCCACCTGTGGTGAATTCAGTTGATTGGACATGATTTGGAAAGACACACCTGTCTATATAAGGTCCCACAGTTGACAGTGCATGTCAGAGCACAAACCAGGCATGAAGTCACAGGAATTGTCTGTAGACCTCCGAGACAGGATTGTCTTGAGGCACAAATCTGGGGAAGGATACAGAAAATTTTCTGCTGCTTTTAAGGTCTCAATGAGTACAGTGGCCTCCATCATCCATAAATGGAAGAAGTCTAGAACCA
>VUQH01005489.1:0-10499 GCA_015106775.1 Etroplus canarensis | reverse complement strand
GTGGCAACAAGTGTCAGGGGTGCTTTGTGACAGATGGCTAGCAGCAAGAGTGAAAGAGAAGGTTTACAAGACTGTAGTGAGATCTACTATGATGTATGGTTTGGAGACAATGGCTCTGACAAAAAGACAGGAGGTGGAGCAGAGCTGGAGGTGGCAGAACTGAAGATGCTGAGATTTTCCCTACGAGTGACCAGGATGGACAGGATCAGAAATAAGTACAAAAGAGAGACCGCTCATGTTGAAAAGTTTGGAGACAAAGTCAGAGAGGCAAGGCTGAGATGGTTAGGACATGTTCAGAGGAGGGATAGTGGATATATTGGACAAAGGATGTTGAAGATGGAGCTGCCAGGCAGGAGGAGAAGAGGAAGACCACAGAGAAGATTGATGGATGTAGTGAAGGAGGACATGCGGAGGGTGGGTGTAAAGGAAGAGGATGCAAGGGATAGGATGGGATGGAGGCAGATGATCCGCTGTGGCGACCCCTAACGGGAACAGCCGAAAGAAGAAGAAGATTAGTTTGTGCAATATATCCAACCAAGGACAATAAAACATATTTTTTTCTGTACTTCACACATAACGATAACCTGTGAATTGTGAGAGGTCATGAGCCAGATGATCTACTACATCACTAACATTTTGGTATACCTATCAAGTAGTGAACAAAGCCCGAGTCCAGATAAATACATAGAAATAAAAGGAATCTGAATCTGATCCAGAAGTAACTCTGGAATTTCCCCTAGATTTCATTTTCTTTTTCCAGTTTTTAATACACCAAGAGTAATGGACAGTAACCATGAGGGAAAATCAGACCTCATCAGCACATAAGCCGGTTTCTTTGATTCACACAGGGGTCCAGGTTATTCCATAAAGGCGTTGGCCCTGGTCTGAGAGATGTTAAGTGTCAGGTGAAAGGCATCACATCTAGTTATGAGTTATTGTTCTGGAGATGAAAGTTGGGCCAGCAGAAGTTGATTTTTGCTCTCTGCACACAATGAAATCGAACATGTGTACAGTCATCAGAAGGGGAGCAACTTCAAAAGGTCCAGAGGTGCACAAGAACACAACCTTGAAGGGGAGTTCAGAATTTAAATTTGTTATGGTTTTTAATTTTTATGTGCAGATTAACTTTATGATTGCACCTTGTATTGTAAATGCTGCTAAGATATTAATCCCAAAAATGAAAACGAGTTTATTGGTCTTATGTAGAGCTGGAACTAGCAATTATTTCCATTATTTTTAATGGGTTTTTTGCAGGATAAATCAGTATCAAAATGTATAATTAAAAAATCACAATATAAATGCTCAAATCATTTTATTGTGCATTATAAAAACACTTATCCTTCTGTTCTTTGACTAACTTCTATGGTCTTCTATGGGGCTTCTGCAGTCATACAATTCAATTTAAACTACAATAAAACACAGTACAGTTTGTATATAACATGTATGAGGCATATTTTTTCACTTATCCAAGAGCTAGTTCTGTTGGCATATCAAAAGTTGTTGTTCTTACAGTACCCTTAAAAGGCTTAAATGGGACTCTCATATTGTTCTTTTCCCCACACATCCTTTTTAACTATGATTTTTCACAGTGGTTGAATTGTACTCAGACTACACAGAAATACAACCCCACTAACTACTTCCATATACATACCATAGCACTGTGAGAAAAGTCTTCATTTGTGTTGACTCTCTGTTATGTAATGCATCCTGGTGTGATCAGGTGGTGAATGTGTAACTGTAGCCAAACTGTGTGTACACTGAGAATCATGTGTTGTTTGTCAGTTAACTGTTTGCATAACATGTATCAGGTATCCTATTGCTCATGTATTTCTCATCCCTTAAAGATCCCCTGAAAAGAAAAATGCTGCTTTGTGTTCAGTGGTGTCCCTTGTGCTGTTTCGACATTTTTATTTACACTAAAATGGGTGTAATTTATATAAATCCAACTTTTTCTGCCAAAGTGTCAAAAACACTTCTTGGAGTGATACAGCTTTTAAAATTTATGTTTTTATGGTGTTCCAGTTAGCTTTATCTCATGCATATTTCACTTAAATCCCTCACATCAGTTCACTTATGGTATAAAGATCTGATTAAAAATCATGTGAGACTACAGCAGCTGAAATTTATTTTCTACCTCTCCTTGTTTCTTCTCCAGAACTTGAATCAGAACCCTCGTACTTTGCTGCCCAAGTTTTTTGGCCTCTATTGTGTCCAGTCAGGTGGCAAGAACATCCGTGTGGTAGTTATGAACAATGTCCTGCCCCGTGTGGTTCGCATGCACCTCAAATATGACCTGAAGGGATCCACCTACAAGAGGCGAGCGTCTAAGAAGGAGAGAGAAAAGGCCAGACCCACCTTCAAAGACCTCGACTTCATGCAAGACCTTCAGGATGGCCTGATGCTGGACCAGGATACTTACAACGCGCTGATCAAGACCCTGCAGAGAGACTGTCTGGTGAGAAAGATGACTATTCAGCTGCGATGGAAAAACTCTTTACCCGCTCCACTTCTGTTTTCTGTTTAATTAGACAGGCCAGAGAGGTGGCAGGATAGAGGGAGGACAACTGTAAGGATGGTGAGGGTGGTTTACTGGTTGTGAAGCAGGATCCATAATACAGCCTCTTAGAGAGTCACAGGCGGATGGTAAATGTACAGACCTGTCAAAAGTAAGTGGAAAAAGATTTGGGAAACCAAGATAGTTATTAGGCCCTGATCAATAAAGAGGATCATGGATGAGAGAGTAGACAGGGGAGGTGGAAGGGAAGAAAAATATTTATGAGGTTATGATGTTTGGCAGTCCCAAGATCCCTCACTATAAATTAGAGCTGTGTTACAAGCAAAAGTTTTAACAAGGTGTCTGGTCTGGTAGCTGGCTGGCTTTTTGTCTAGTAAATCACTGTCTTGTTTACATTTACAGTGCTCGGAAAGGAGCGTATGCGCACTCACTGGCTGTCAAATGCATTGTTTATCAATGCATGCATGCCCATGCATCAGTGTGTCTTGTGTACACCCATAACCATCTCCATGGTTTTGGGGTTGATATCCCTCATGGGCACACTGTTAGAATAGTAATAAGAAGAAATAAATACTTTCAGACAGGATTTACACACTGCACATCTCTCAGTCACCTCACACTGACAATTGTCTTTATCTGTCCTGTGCTCAGGTGCTGGAAAGCTTTAAGATCATGGACTACAGCCTGCTGCTTGGAGTCCACAACATTGACCAATCGGAGAGGGAGAGGCAGATGGAAGGTTCCCAGGGCGACAGCGATGAGAAAAGGCCCGTGGCCCAGCAGAAGGCCCTGTACTCCACAGCCATGGAGTCCATCCAGGGGGGAGCTGCTTGCGGAGGGTCTATTGACACAGACGACACGTGAGTTAAGCCACAGAGAAAAACAGCAAAGGCTTTTGACAAAAGAGCCATGTGATAAATGTGACTACTGGTATATTTTTTTATAAAGTGCATGTCTCAGACTTACCATGTCTATAGCAGCTCACAACATGGAGGATAAATTAATAACAAAGTTTAATTTATTAGAACTTATTCAGATGTTTGTATCTTTTAGTATTCCTCTTAAAGTGCATCTGCTTTCAACAGTTATGCTTAGCTCTCTCTCTTCTGCTCTTTTATTCCTTTTAATGCCTACACTTAATGTGACACTTTAAGTCCTTCACCAGACATTTGAACAACTTTCAACCTAAGGAGATATGTGTATTTTTCTCTGGAAATGTTGGCTCTTACAACCTAATATATTAGAAATATGTAAAACTAGTATTTATCTAATTTGCTGAATCTAAACATTTAAAATCAGACTTCAGGAGAATTTCTTTTTTAAGTTGAAGCAAGCTACATTACTGTCGAGTGACTCATAAGTACAACTTCAGATCTAGCCTGCTAAACAGTCGTTGGTTTTTTTTGTCCAAAGTCAGACTTTACTTGAATTCAGTGTAGATTAAAAGTTCACCAGCATGGTAGAAGACCAAATTCTGCTAAGCTGCTAAAACTCTGTCCTCTGTATAGATTTTAGAAGAAAGAAACTGATATTTCCTGCCTTTATATTTAGATTCTCAAAAGTCAAACTGCTGGCAGAAGCATCACCTGACTCGGGAGAACAAAATCCAAGTATATCACATACTTGATCTGACTTTATAAGGCACAGGAGGTACTGGGTATCAGTGTGTTCACAGTGCACTGTAACAGTGTGTGGTTTGGGAAGGATTATGAATTATCTGGTCAAAGATGAGCACCTCCAATGACAATGGATTGGATAAGGAATCTCTTCACTTTCTTGAATGTGATGTTAATGGGACAGTGGGCTGTAGAGGTAATGGAGGAAGGCAAAGAGGAATCAGAACAACTGTTATCATCCCCTTCTCTGAATCTGGGGTTCATGTCGCTGTCCAGATAAACCAGCCAGCTGTAGTACTGCCTTCAAATCTAGACATGCAACATGGGCTTAGACTAATAATCTATTACTCTGAATCACAAAGAACACTCTCTGTAGCTGACAAATGAAAAAAACCATGACCTAGTCTCTTTTAGTCTGTGCAGGGACTGATGAGTGTACTTTAATAGCACCCAAATTCTCAGACTTTTCATCTCAGCTTAACTTCTCTTCCCCTTTTAGGATGGGTGGAATTCCAGCTGTAAATGGAAAAGGAGAAAGGCTTCTTCTCTACATCGGAATCATCGACATCTTGCAGTCTTACAGGTGATCGTCACAGAAATCAGCTATACATCTGGTCATATAATACTGACTTTAGATAGGAGTCAAATAAATCTGTATACTGCTACAGTGTTTTTTTATTTACCAGGAATGTTGCATATTCATGTTTGTATAGGAGACTAGAATTTAAAACACTTCTCTTTGTTTCTGCAGGTTAATCAAGAAACTGGAACACACGTGGAAGGCTTTGGTTCATGATGGGGTGAGTTTTATAGCTTTTGTTGCGTCATGTACTGCATTAGGCTGCAGGAACAGTTTACCCTTGGGCTTGTTTGCTGATCATGGTCACTGTGAAAAGTTTTATTGGCCTAAAGCACAAACATCAATGATTCTGAGAAAATACTGTCTCTGTGGCCATACATTTGTCAGCTCCTCTCTCTCATTCTTTCTCTACCTACATAGGTAAACCTGTAAATATACACCTGTCCCAATCCTGCCACCCTTCGTTCCCTTTAGCCAGTTTAAGCGAGTTGTTCTGTTTTGACACATTAATGTCTTTGTTGTTGTGTATTTAAGTTTATTACTAGCAGACAGTCCTCTTGCTCTTATTTTAAAAGTTCAGTCGCTGCTATAACCAGCAGGTTAGATACAACCCTTTTACTGGTACATACTGTTTTCAGTCATTCTAAGGTTTTCACACTACAGTTTAATTTTACATGAAAATGTACAAAAGGGTTCACGGTTTAAGGTTGGTTTGTTCGTTTTTTTTGTTTTTTTATTGAGTCCTCTCTTACGAAGGAGCATCCCACATATATTCTGCAGTTTACCTGGGTGGGCCGCTCAGGTATATTTTAGCGTTTAGCGTTCATCCGAAAGAACCATCACAATCCCATCATATTTTGAAAATTCACTCCTTACCAGCTAGCTACGGCCCTTCCTCTTCTACTACTACTTCTTCTTTTGGCTGCTCCCTTTAGAGGTCACCACAACAGATCATCTGCCTCCATCTCACTCTATCCCTTGCATTCTCTTCTGTTATACCAGTCCTCTTCATGTTCTCTTTTCTCTACTGGCAAGCTGACCAGGTCACTATTGTCGCAGCCCTCAATCTCATTCAGCTGCTTTTGCTTAGAATCTCTTGTCTAGGGTTGTACAAACTCACATTCTGCTGTCATAGACTTCAGCTAGTGACCGTAGTTCTTCTGTTCTTGAGATCCGCAGTGAGCTGGAGGGATCAGAACCGGCTGCAGGTGGAACACTGCTAACTGTGCTGCTACACCAAGCTCACAGAGGATGCAGAACAGAGCAAGGACTACTGTCACTATTTCCAGTTATAGAGTTAGAATTCATCTATTGAACAAACTAATTACCCCACAGTTTATCGTATGGGGTCAGCGCAGTGGAGCAGTGGTTAGCACTGTCACCTCACAGCAAGAAGGTCCTGGGTTTGAATCCACAGGCCGGCTGGGGCTCGCTTTCCCTGCGCCTCCCTCAGTGCTTCCTTGGTGCTCCAGCTTCCAAAGTCCCAAAACATGCATTCTAGGTTAACTGGAGATTTTAAATTGGCCACAGGGGTGAATGTGAGTGTGAATGGTTATCTGTCTCTCTGTGTTGGCCCTCTGATGGACAGGCAACCTGTCCATGGTGTACACTGCCTTTTGCCCCATGACGGGTTGGATAGATGCCAGCCTGGCCCAGGGTAGATGGATGGATGTTTATTATATGTGAAGTAGTAGTAGGTACTTTTGACGACTTCTTCTTCTTCTTCTTCTTCTTCTTCTTCTTCGGACCATTTATGAATCCGCATATTTAATTTGGCAAAGTTTTTACGCCAGATGCCCTTCCTGACACAACCTTCACCATTTACCTGGGCTTGGGACCGGCACTGGGAGTACACTGACTTGTGGGCCCCTGTGGCTGGTTTAGTAGTAGGTACTTTTGACTATTCCATTTTTATTTTTTCCAAGCTTCCACCACAGCAGATTGATCTAAATATGTGATCTAAGTTCCTCTCGGTTATCCAGGTGTGAGACCCCAAGGTCTGGTTTGTGTTTCCTCTCAGTTGCAAACCAGGGACCTTTTGCATGTGTGACAAATTTGATAACCACTGCAAGCATTATTTAATAATTTTTTAAAGAACATGTGGGTGCACCTCACCCCATTACCATCACAAATACAATTAATTATTCATCAATAATTCTGCGGGAAACACTGCCCTTTGTTCATTCTTCTACATTCAGCCATGTCAATAAAAGTAGTGCATATTTCCAAAAACAAACAAGACCAGAGCAAATAAGATTGACAGCTCCCACCAGCCGACACACAGTATTGTGTCCCAAGTCTGACTTATTTAGGAATCTGGTACAGTACATCACTTACTGACTTAAAATGAGAAAGTTTTACAGCACAAAACAGAAAGTCTCCAGTCACAGTCAAATTCATGCTGTAATTTAATTTTACAGGGGCATTCAAGACATTTTTTTATAGTGTTTATAACCCTGGCCACACTTTCAGATCACTTGGCTCTTACCGCCTTCCATCTCTTCATCTGCTCAGTAGTTTACACTGTACATCACTAGAAGTCTTCTCTTGAAGTAATCAGTCCCATCAACCCCTTCCCCTTTTTTCATTACTCACGCCAGTCTCCCACTCTAAAACACACTCATACGCAAGATTTGTGTGGGAGAGCAAACGGCATCCTGTTCATCACTGTTGATGACGACAATAGATACTCAGTGCTCTCTCTGGTGAAAGCATTCAGAGACATTAGATGTCGAGCAACAGCGATGCTGAAGCAAAAATCTTAATAACTGATACACTTTCTCTTCACTTGCTCCTGCAGCCCTCCTGTCCTCTGTCACTTCAAACCAAACACCAAGTGTCATCTGTCAGTCTGCTGGTGTTGTGTTAGCTCGTCAGCTGAAACATAAATAATGAAGAGATGTGTCTGTATCCTCGTCTGACTGTGTTTCTGCATATCTGTAGCAGGTGTTGTTCCCTCGTGTGGTTTGGCCCAGAGAAAAGAATTACTAAAATGGGTCACTAAAGGACTCATAGACAGTTTAATCTACTGCTAGCACTAGTTTGATCATTTTATTCGTGCACCATTTGTCTCATTAATCTCTCTGTCTCTCCCTCAGGACACTGTATCAGTCCACCGGCCAGGCTTCTACGCTGATAGGTTCTTGAAATTCATGAGCAACACAGTTTTCAAGAAGAGCTCCTGTGAGTTTAATTTACATCAAGAGACTGCCGTACTTAGACAGAAGGAGAGCTGTGTGGGAAGAGCCACATATGTAAATGCCACATGCCAGGCTTCTGTCTCTTTTAATGCAGAGCCTTGATAGAAAAACCAACTTTAATGTCATTTCAGGGAAATACATCCATTTGGTCCTTATTTGCTTGTGTTTATTCGTTTTAAGCATTTTCACACAGAAGTAGTACACACGGAAGTACACAAAGTATGAGTTTGAGATTTTAGCCTCGGTTAGTTTAGGTTAGTTTAGAACCTGTAATTCATGAACTCATTCAGAAATACAATCTTAAATCTTCAAAATCATCTTAAAAATTATACATGTAAAAAATGGTACGAAATAATGGCGAAAACACAACACATAGGACATGTGTTTTCACTGTAAATAAATGCCTTATTGTACATGGTCCCTCAGCTTTGAAGTCCTCTCCATCCAAGAAGGGTCGTGTGTCCTTGACAGTGCCCAAGTGTGCTGGTCCTGGTGCAGCCTGGTCAGCTAGCCAGCTGCCATCTGAGAGAGATGAGAATATCTACGACCTGAGAGGAGCACGCAGCTTCCCAACATTGGAGGATGAGGGTAAATGCACTGTGTTGTGTGTTATAGTCCAATGGCATAATGCAAGTCAAATGGAAAGACAGATAGGATAGGAACATAGCCCATGATTGATGATGTCAAGATTGACATCTAGAAAAAATCTTACTTTTCTAAGTTGGTTTTTGCCTACATTAAAAAAAAAAAAAATCATGTAGCTGATTTGTGCCATTGTTCAAAAGAAAACAAAAGGCTACACAACTAGAACAGCATATGAGAAGAGCGCCAACAAGTGTCATTAAGGAAAAGTTGAAAAATGGAATGGCACCAACTCTCTCCAAGATGAATTGTCATGTCTGTACACGTGTCTGTGTACCAGGGAGACCAGATCTTCTTCCATGTACTCCTCCATCGTTTGAGGAGGCCACTACAGCATCAATTGCCACCACTCTCTCCTCCACCACCTCTTTGTCCATTCCTGAGAGATCTCCCTCTGACACAGCCGAACACCCCCGCTACAGGTACTAACACACTCATGCTTGTTTTAAAATGCAGAGTGACAGAACATTTATTTCAGATGGTCACAGGAAATCCATCTGTTTACTGCCATTTTTACTGTACACTTGCTAGTACTGGGTTTGACCCACTTTTGCCTTCAGAACTGCTGTAATCCTTGGTGGCATAGATTCAACAAGGTGCTGGAAACATTACTCTGTTATTTTGCTCCATATTGACATGGTAGCATCACACACTGGGTGCTGATTTGACAGTGGTAGATCCATGGTGTGACTCTCACATTCCACCATATCCTAAAGGTGTTTTATTGGCTTGAGATCTGGTGACTTTTTAGGTCATTTAAGTAGAGTGAACACCACCACCATGAGGATGGATCTGTGCTTTCATTTTGCTTAGACCATCCAAATATTGCAGCAGAACTCAAAACTCGTCAGACCAGGCAACGTCTTTCCAGTCTTCTCTTGACCAATGTATGTATTGTAACCTCTGTTTCCTGTTCTTAGCTGACAGGAGTGCCACCCTGTGTGGTCTTCTGCTGCTGTAGCCCATCTGCTTCAAGGTTCAGTGTGTTGTGCATTCAGAGATGCTCCTCCGCATACGTTGGTTGTAATGAATGGTTATTTGAGTTAATGTTGCCTTCTTATCAGCTCGAAGTAGCCTGACCATTCTCCTCTGACCTCTGGCATTAACATATAATTTTCACCTACAGAAGTGCTGTTGACTAGATATTTTTTTAGTTTGCACCGCTCTCTGTAAACCTTAGAGATTGTTGTGTGGGAAAATCCTCAGTACATCAGGAGTTCATTAAATACTCAGACCAGCCCGTCTGGCACCAGCAATCATGTCATGCAGTAGTTGCTGCCATGTGATTGGCTGATTAGAATAATGTTTTTTTACAAGCAGTTTTACAGCTGCAGGTAATGGCTCATGAGAGTACAGCAGTTAATAGATATTCAAGTTTATATATGTCCTATCAAAGTCAACAAACTGACATGAGAACAACTTGCCTTAAAACTAATTTACGAACCTTTACATTGTGTTGTCAGCATTAAAAATTCATACACTGTATGTTGCTTTTACTGACTTTGTCTACTCTGTCTCCAGGAGGCACACCCAGTCACTCAGCCATGACGGAAGGTGAGTCTGGACCCTGAATCAGAAACTTCTTTAGGCAGGATTAGCTCAGCTGACTTTGCAAACACTTACAAGCTCTATGTTTTCATAGCATTAAACATTTTTGGGTGTGGTGAGTGGACAGCGGAGAAAATGTGATGTCAGTGTGTTTATGAGTAGGCCCATTTTTCCTGCTGTGTGTGTTTTTCCTTTATGCATGTTTTTTTTTTAGCTGTGGTTGTTTGTGTTTAGGACCCAGGAGGAGCTGCGTGTGCGTGAGGAAGATCAGCAGACCATCACAGTGGAGGTGGAGTTGAAGAGACACGACAGTGAGCCTGTCATCTCTGTTCCACAGCCCTCACCTGAAACCAGGTACTTTTCATACTTGATTCTTTTAGTTCCTTTTTTTTTTTTTT
>VUQH01005485.1:0-11791 GCA_015106775.1 Etroplus canarensis | reverse complement strand
AGATGCTCCCTTGGTTTTTAAAAAAACAAACAACTACTGCCGCAATCCTCAAATTAAGTGATCATAGCATTGTTTGTTAAATACGTTCTCCTAGTAGTCATGCAGCAGAGGATGCATCTTAACAGTTTGCCATAAATATTTTAACCAAGAGTTGAACTAGAGTCAGAGCCAGCAGCTGCAGTGTACCATCTTGCAGTGGGATCTCACTGGCCAGGATGATTCTCTAACCACACCCATCTTTAAAGAACTTATGTTGCATGTAAGATGTGTAGCGGTTTACACACATTCGCTTCACACGTGAAAGGTCCCCGGTTAGTAACCGGGAGGACACAAGAAGCCAGTGTGCTCCTAGTGCTTGTCCCAAGCCTGGACAAATAGCAGGGTTTTGTCAGGAAAGGCACCCAACATAAAATCTGTGTCAAATCACCTATGCAGATTCTTCCACTGTGGTGACCCCCCTTGAAGAGAATAGGAAGAAGCTGTAAGTACCCCTGTGCTTCATGTGAGAAATTACTAATTCATTATAAATGAAAGGGAATTTGAGCTCAGCCATCATGTTGAGCTCATTCAGTTTATTTAAAAATTTATGCCTGCATCTTTTTGATATAACCTGTCCACACAGTGACTGACAGACATGACACCTGCACAGCCTTTGAACTTGATAGTTTTCCTACACTTGGTGTCTCGAGGGCCATATTTTGCCACGACAACACACACATTCTCACAGATTCTCTCAGCGTGAAAACAACACCACTCATGTTGTCACGGTTGGTTGGTAAAGCGAGGAGTCTCTGTGCTGGCACGCTGACCTCTCTCTTCTGTGATTCTCCATTTTTCCATCAGATGTGGCTCCACTCTCTGCTCCTGCCTTTTCCTTCTGCTTCCCTCTCCTTAACACTACACTCAGGGAATTTTCAGGCAGCACTCAGGAGACGGAGAACACGATGACCAGAGCGCTGCAAGTCATCAACGAACACTCCCAGCTTCGGGCTGGCACGGACAGTGACGATATTGTCATAGATGAGGTACAGATACATATTCTGTGTGTTCAGGTTGCACTGAGTGTAAATGAAACATTCTTGTTTTAACATGTATCTGGTTGACACCTGTTAACTAGTCTTAATTGCTGTGAAAAAAGACTTTTAAAATGAAGAAAATTATTCATTGCTATCATTTACTTGTCCTAGAACGGCCCAGAGCTGCTTCCACGTGTCAACATGCTGCTGCTATTGACCAGAGTTATTTCCACTGCAACACCGAGACTCCAGGTAAACAGCAGAGTCTCCAGAGAAGTTATCACCTATCAACGCATTTGGCTTTCTTTCCTAATGTCCTGAATAGTCTTGACTGCAAACCCATTCAAATACAGCCACTGTTTCTGAATGTTGCACCTTTTAAGTCTGTTCAGTTATTTCTGTGTCCTGATTGGACAACCAACGATAGGCACAGTGTTTACAGCATTACTGCTTGGCTCCATGTTTTGAGACTTTCCGCGTTCTGTGTTTCAGGTGTTGGCATCTCAGTGCCTGACGGCTCTGTGTGCCAGTGCCGGAGGAGGAGAGGGCTGCACTGTTGCAGAGCAGCCAGAGATAGATGTCCTACTTAATGCCCTGGTTTCATCCTGCTTCTCTGTCCGGGACGCTGCCCTCAGGGTGAGCGTGGGTTCGCTTTATTTTGATAGTTGTTGACGGCCGTGCTCTTCCACAGAAATGGTACACCAGCGTAAGCTTTCAGTTTGGATTCACCTTTGTTTCAGATGTTTTTTTTTACATAGGTTTCAAGTCTAGACTGCAGGCAGGCCAGTTCAACACTTCCTTTACGACAGACCTGTGTTTTTGGAAAACATACAGAATGTGGTTTGATATTGTCTTGCTGAAATAAGAAAGACCTTCCATGGGGAAAAAAGTCCTCTGGATGGCAGAATATGTGCTTCCGAGACCTCTGTGTGCACTCACCAGCCACTTTATTAAGTGCATCTGTTCAGCTGCTAGTTGATGCAAATATCTAATCAGCCAGTCTCATGGCAGCAACATTAACACATGTAGATGTGGTGATATTCCCACACAACCCTCTCTGTGGTTTACAGAGAATGGTGTCGAAAAGAGAAAATATCCAGTGAATGGCAGTTCATCAGGCAAAAGCGCCTTGTTGATGCCAGAGGTTAGTCACCGCTTCGAGCTAACAGGAAGGCAGCACTAACAGCCAGAGTATGTAAAGGATCATCTCTGAATGCACAGCCTGGCAAATCATGAAGCAGATGTGATACAGCAGCAGGAGACCACATTAGGTCTTCTTCAGCAGAAACTGAGGCTACAGTTCACACAGGCCAACAATGGACAGTAGAAGATTGGAAAAATGTTGGCTGGTCTGATGAGTCCTGATTTCTTCTGTCTCATTCAGACGGTAGGGTCAGAATTTGGTGTGAACGACATAAAAGCATGGATCCATCCTGTCTTGTATCAACAGTTCAGGCTGCTGGCAGTAATGTAACAGTAAGAGGGGAAATGCAAGGTATCCAGGCCAAGTGCACTAACGCACTGCCATTACATCAGACGCCCGCTTATGAACAGGAAGCTGGACGAGCCGTCTCAATTTTGGATTTAGATTGGTCATATCACAGGGCAGGTTTCTACTCTGCTTCAGTCCATCTTAAATGATCTTGACTCCAAAGAAGATGACAATTATTCTGGGTCTTGTTTGTGTTTTTATTTTTTCTTTGTATTGTATGACTCTGATTATTGTCGTGTGCCAAATCCAGCCATTTCTGCTCTGTAGCCTGAGGTCGTGAAGATCATGGACACCACAGAGTAGTTTAAGTCTCTTGTTGCTTGCTTCACGAGATTTCTCCAAATTCTCAGAATCTTTTAATGATAATTTAAACCATAGATCAGGAAATCCTCATTTTTTTTTCTTTAGATATTTTCCAACAGTCTTTCAAAGCGGTGGTTTCCTTTTCATCTGTGCGTCTGAAAACCTCGGGCGCACTGGGATGCTCTTTTTATAAATAATCATGTGATTATGTCAGCCTTACAAATGTTTCCAGTCTTTTGGTGCTCCCGTCCCGACTTTTTAGGGGCCTTTTGCTGAAATAAAATCAAATGTTTCAGTTTTGACAGTTTTGGTTTGTTGCCGTTATACATTAAATTTAAATACGTGGTTGAGATGATTTGCAAAATCTTTACATTTTACGCAGCATCCCAGTTTTTTAGGGTAATGTCTTTTTTTCATTGCAGGGGTTGTTGGAGATGGAGTTTGCTCTGCCTACAGACAGCACAGAGGCCAGTGGGATGAGTTTGCTGCGCAGGCTCTGGGTTGCCAGGTTTGATGTTGAGGAGGAGGGACAAGCCCTGGCTGAAAAGTATGTAATATTTTTATTCCTTCCTTATTCCTTCTCACTGTGACTCCATACTGCTGTAGCATTGGTTGAATATTTTACAGTTTAACCATTCTGGTCATGTTTTAATCCTTTCAAAAGATTGTGATAAAATGTATGTTTTGCTCTGTAAAGGAGAAGCGAAACAATGTATTGACTTTACCAGTTGAAGCAGTTTCTGGGCTCATCCTTCCTCAGGCTCTGGGAGTCTCTGGGTCTGGAGCTGGTCCCTGAGCTGTGCTCGCTGCTGATTGGAGACGTCACTCACCATGAGGAAGCCATCCGCTCTGCTGCCGCCGACGCGCTGTCAAGCTCCGTCTCCCAGTACAGAGATCAGTCTGCCCCAGTGCTTGGCCAGCTCACTGAGCTCTACCATCAGAAACTCTATGTGAGAACAGGTTCCACCTACATAGATTCTCAATACTGCATGAATTTTAGCCTGAGTAACCAAAGAATATTTTTTTTCTCCAAAAGAGACCACCTCCTGTGCTGGATGCCCTGGGCAGAGTCATCTCTGAAGCTCCACCTGATCAATGGGAGGCCAGGTAATTAAGTCTGGGTCTGATGGGATTTATTTTTAGCTCATCTGGCTGAAAGACCGATAAGTTGATGCCATGGTGAGGTGTGTGAAACTTGTGCACGATCATCACTTAATGGGTCTCCACTCAAACTGTGATCAAGGTCACATTCATTGTTTTGCAGGTACTTTTTTCATTTTCTCAAGAATCGTTCCTCTTAAGAGCCTAGATTGTAAGGGTCATAAAATTCATTTTTTCTTCTGCTCCTCTGTCATCCGTGCATTAATTTACAATTTCCCCCTGGGATTAATAGAGTATTCTGATTCGTTTGCAGCCATTAGGTTCAGATAAGACATAATAATGTCTTATCTTGGAAAGGGTCAGTCAACAACTAGGGCCATTGTCCTGGATATGACTGACTGTTCGCCTCCTTGACTTCTCATTAGTTTGTGCAATACAGCCAATCAGTGACAAGAAACCGTATTGCTTTCTTTCTGTTCTTCACACATTGCAATAACCTGTGAATTGTGAGGGTTTGTGACCCTACGTCAGTGGCATTCTGGTTTTTAAGCTGAAAGTGCCACAAGGAATGTGTTTTATTTTTAAATTATTTTTTTTTTAACTTGTTGGTAAATTCTCATTATGTGCCTGGATTCTAAGCACAGTAAACCACTGATCTATATTGGCCAACTGTCAATATTGGCACAACATCAGGATGAGGTCTGATAAGAAGACGTGGGATTTTCTTTCCATTATTACAGGGATTGTAAAAAAAAAAGTTGCTGAGTTCATCGTTTTTTCTTGTTCACTGATGTGTTTTTCATTTTTGCTTTTATCAGGTGTGGCATTGCTCTGGCTCTGAACAAACTGTCTCAGTACCTGGATGAATCTCAGGTCACCCCCCTCTTCCTTTTCTTCGTTCCCGACGCGCTGAACGATCGCCACGCTGACGTGCGACGCTGCATGCTGGACGCTGCGCTCTCAGCACTCAACACGCATGGAAAGGTGATCCTCATTCTTCTTTTTTCATTTGATTTTTTTCAGCCTGTTTTCATTATGTCTTGCGCAGCACCTTATGCGCCTGCTTTGTGTCAGGATAACGTGAGCTCCCTGCTGCCAGTGTTTGAGGAGTTCCTGAAGAACGCCCCGCAAGATGCCAGTTACGACTCTGTCCGTCAGAGCGTGGTTATTCTCATGGGCTCCTTGGCCAAACATCTGGACAAAAGTGACCCCAAGGTCAAACCCATCGTGGCCAAGCTCATTACTGCACTCTCTACACCTTCACAGCAGGTAAAGAGCTAAATCAGCTCCCTGTATACTCACTCAACCTGTACTGCTCAGATTTTATTCACATTTTCCTGTGGGGTTTGTCATCCCTCGCCAGGTCCAGGAGTCTGTGGCCAGCTGTTTACCTCCTTTGGTTCCCGCCATCAAGGAGGATGCTGCAGGGATTGTTAAAAACTTGCTGCAGCTGCTGCTCGAGAGTGAAAAATACGCAGAGAGGAAGGGTGCAGCGTACGGGCTGGCCGGACTGGTCAAAGGTCTTGGAATCCTGGCACTTAAACAGCAGGACATCATGACTACTCTAACCGATGCCATCCAAGACAAGAAAAACTTCAGGCGCAGGGAAGGTCAGCAAAAATTATCACTGAACTATTTGAATTTTTTTTTTTTTTTTTCCATCTTCATTGTGCCTACCAAATGCCACCTAATGGTATCTAAAATTTCAGCAACTCATAGTATTATTTTGGTCTCTTGCAGGGGCGCTGTTTGCCTTTGAGATGCTGTGTAACATGCTGGGAAAGCTGTTTGAGCCCTATGTGGTCCATGTGCTGCCACACCTCCTGCTCTGCTTTGGAGATGGAAACCAGTATGTTAGAGAGGTGAGCAGACAGATCATATCCCCTCCTTAATATTTGGCTCTCAGTTGTTAAAGATCTTTCCCAACATCCACAGGTGCAGTAAAACAATGCTGGGTTTGTGTAACACGTGATCAGCCACAGAAGTTGGCTGAAACAATGAGTAGGGCTTGTTTTTAAAATGTTCTACTTCCCTGCTTGCCCCACACACCAGGCTGCTGATGACTGTGCCAAGGCTGTGATGAGGAACCTGAGCGCCCACGGAGTGAAACTGGTCCTGCCTTCCCTGCTGGTGGCCCTGGAGGAGGAGTCCTGGAGAACTAAAGCAGGTAAAGAACTTTGTGAATTACAGGCTTTTGTGGCAGGTTTTGAATGTATTGATGCATTAAAAATTATGTCTAATCCTTCAGAATACCAAAGTATTGTTTAAAAAGTTAAGAAAAATTAAATAACGATCTTCAAATGAGTTGTTTAAAGCTGCTTCAGGCTGATAAATTTATGACAGTCCGTCACAATCAAGTGACTTCTCCAATCTCGTGACTCACCTCTTTCATTCCTCCAGGTTCGGTGGAGTTGTTGGGTGCCATGGCTTACTGTGCACCCAAGCAGTTGTCCTCCTGTCTGCCCAGCATCGTGCCCAAGCTGACGGAGGTGCTGACTGACTCCCACGTAAAGGTGCAGAAGGCTGGCCAGCAGGCCCTCCGACAGATTGGCTCAGTCATCCGCAACCCTGAAATCCTGGGTAAGTGACTCAGCGTCATGGGACAGAGCCGCCACCGCAGAAGGCTTCTTGGCCATAAACAGTCATAAAATATGGATTGAAAAAAAATGGAAATTCTGACTTTTTTTCTTTAAGCACAAGCTGTGTTCAGTTATTATAACTATTATTACAAGGTTAGTTCTACTGTCACCAACAGCCGCCCAATTCTCTGTTCTACTGCTATCTTGGGGTCTTGTTCATCAGTCTACGTTCCTACCCTCACCTATGGGCACAAGCTCTGGGTAGTGACTGAAAGAACGAGAGCAAATAAGCTTCTTCTGGAGGGTGTCTGGGCTCAGTCTTAGAGATGGGGTGAGAGGGCGAGTCATTCGAGAGGAGCCCCTAGTAGAGCAGCTGCGCCGCCACATCGAAAGCAGCTAGTTGAGGTGCTTCAGGCATCTGACCGGGATGCCTAGGTGAGGTGTTTCAGGCATCTTCTGCCAGGAGGAGACCCCAGGGCAGACCCAGGACATGGAGACAGATTCCTTCTCTCAGATGTCTTAGCAGTGCCTCAGTGTCACCCTGGAAGCGCTAGAAGAGGAGGTGGCAGAGGAGAGGGAGGTCTGTGTGTCTCTGCTTACACTGCTGCTCCCTGGACCCGGTAGAAGATAGATGGAGTCTACTGCCATCTAGTATTCATATTTATCAGTCAAATCAAAAAGAACAGTTTTCACTTAGTAAACTTTATAAATTTATACCAGAATCTGATTGGGCAAAGTGCATTTTGAGTAGTGTAGGCCTCTTGTCTTCTGTCTGAATGTGTGGGAGTGCAGTGCTTATTTGGAGTATTCTTTTAAAGTGGGCCTGTTATGCTTTTCCTTATTTTCTGTTATAAATATATTGTTACAATAGTAAGTGCTCAGTTTCAAATAATGAGGTCAGCATAGGTACAACTAATCCCTGTGAGTCACAAGTTCAGTCAAGAGCACTAAAAGTTCAGTTTCAGACAGATCTTTTCTACTCTTGGATCTTTGTGATGATGATGAGACCAGATATCCTCAGAATGGTCATCTCAGAGCAAAGATACCCCATCATTCTATTGTTAAAATCTTACTTCTCTCTCCCTCTTTTATTCCTCTTCTAGCCATCACCCCCATCCTGTTGGACGCTCTCACCGACCCGTCCAGGAAGACCCAGACGTGCCTGCAGACGTTGCTGGACACCAAGTTTGTGCACTTCATTGACGCCCCCTCTCTGGCCCTCATCATGCCCATCGTCCAGAGAGCCTTCCAGGATCGCTCTACTGACACTCGCAAGATGGCCGCTCAGATCATTGGAAACATGTACTCCCTCACTGACCAGAAGGTACACGGAGCTGGTTGAACATCACGATGACCCAGACTTTCAAACAGTGCTCTCCTAAACCTTGCGCTCCCTTATTGCTGTGTGTGTGTCGTTGCTTATAGGACCTGTCACCGTACCTGCCCAGCGTTATTCCTGGGCTGAAGGCCTCCCTGTTGGATCCTGTGCCTGAGGTGTGTTTAATGATGTGTTCTGTGTTTGTGGCGCTCTCTTCTCTGTCATTCTCCTCTTCATTTTCCTTCCATCTCTTCTATTTCTGTATTCCCTCTTGGTCATCTTTGCTTTTCTTTCTTCTCTTTCACACTTTCTTTCACTCTATTTTTTGCCATCTCTCTATCTCTTCTTTTTCATCCATCTTTGCTTTTTTCATATTTGTCCTTTCATGTCTTATCTCTTCTTTCCTTTTTTCTTTTGTCATCTCTTGTCTTTCCTCCTTTTCTCTCTTCCTTCTCTTTCCTCCTCTTTTCTTTATCTCTTATTCTTTCTTTCCTTTTCTTTTCCCTTTCATCATTTTTCTTTCCTTATTTGTCCTCCTTTCCTTCTCTCACCCCTTTTCTTCCCTTTTCAAACTCCTCTTTTCTCTGTTTTCTCTCTCCTCTTTCGTTATTGTTCCTTCTATCTCTTTTTTATCCCTTCTTTGTTGTCTTGTTTTTTCTTTCTCCTCCTCTTTCATTCTTTCTTTTTCTGTCTCCCCTCATTCTGGTCATTTTATCACTCCTCTCTCCTTCTTTCTTTGTATTCTCTTCTAATCTTTCTTTTATCTTATCTCATGTTTTCCCCCTCTTTTTTCCACTTCTTTCCTTCTCCTTTATTGCTTCATTTCTTGTCCTTGCTTTTCTTTTTCTTTTTCCCTTTAGTCATTTTTCTTTTTATTTGTCCCCATCTTCCCTTCTCTATTTCCTTAGTCTTCTATCTTTCTTTATTGCTTTTCATTCTGTTTATTCAATTCTTTCCTTTCTTCCTTTCTTTCTTTTTCTTTCTTCTCTTTGTCCTGTCTTCCTTTTATTGTGCTTTCTTTTCTTTATCTTCTCTTCTTTTTCCTCCTTCAGGTCCGTACGGTGTCAGCCAAAGCCCTGGGCGCCATGGTGAAGGGGATGGGTGAATCCTGCTTCGACGACCTTCTGCCATGGCTCATGGAGACGCTGGCCTCTGAGCAGAGCTCTGTCGACCGTTCAGGAGCCGCGCAAGGTCAGTTCTTCTCCACTCTGCCCTCGTGTGTCTGATTTGTGCTTAATACCGTCAAACAGCTCAATGATTTGTGTCACTGCCTTTTCAGGTCTTGCCGAGGTCATGGCTGGACTGGGAGTAGAGAAGCTGGACAAGCTAATGCCAGACGTAGTGCAGACAGCCAGCAAAGTGGACATTGCCTCCCACGTCAGAGATGGCTACATCATGATGTTCATCTACCTGCCGCTCACCTTTGGAGATAAATTTACTCCATATGTTGGGCCTATCATCCCTTGCATTCTCAAGGTACTGGGTGTTTTTTGGAAAATGATTGCTTTTTTTTCTACTGATCATTAGAAAAGACATTTATTTACTCACCGTGCATCACTGTGTAGGTCACATTTCACAGCAGCTTTATCCTCTCTCTCGTCCACCAGGCTCTGGCTGATGAGAACGAGTACGTCAGAGACACGGCGCTGCGAGCTGGCCAGCGAATCATCAGCATGTACGCTGAGACCGCCATCGCATTGCTGCTTCCTGAGCTGGAACAAGGCCTGTTTGATGACCTGTGGAGAATCAGGTGAGATAAATGCACAGTAATATGATTGCAGTTTAACAAATATCATTCTTAGAACCACTCACTATGGACCTGTGCTCTTGGTTGGTTTATAGGTTCAGTTCTGTGCAGCTGCTTGGAGATCTGCTGTTCCATATCTCTGGAGTCACAGGAAAGATGACCACAGAGACTGCTTCAGAGGACGACAACTTTGGAACTGCCGCATCCAATAAAGTATGTTGGTTTTTTCCCAGCAAATGCTGTACAGTTTAATTTATTTAAAGTTTGGCATTGGTCTACTTAGAAAAAATGGCTGAGGCTTGACTTTATCCGTCCCAGGCTATCATTGCTGCTCTCGGTGCTGAGCGTCGTAACCGCGTCCTCTCCGGCCTCTACATGGGCCGTTCAGACACCCAGCTAGTGGTTCGACAGGCCTCCCTTCACGTGTGGAAGATCGTGGTATCCAACACCCCCAGAACTTTAAGGGAGATCCTCCCAACCCTGTTCACTCTTCTGCTGGGCTTCCTTGCTTCTACCTGCCCTGACAAAAGAACGGTAATACTCCTTTTTCTGTGTTAACTCAGTTTTTAGTGATTCCTAGTTTGTGATTGTCAACAATGTTCTTTTTCACCCCGCTGGCGTAAAAGTAGTCTTTGACATTTTTATGGGCGTTATGTGTCGTGGTTTTAGATTGCTGCTCGGACGCTTGGTGATCTGGTGAGGAAGCTGGGGGAGAAGATTCTCCCTGAGATCATTCCCATCCTGGAGGAGGGGCTGAGGTCCGACAAGAGTGATGAGAGGCAGGGTGTCTGCATCGGCCTCAGTGAGATCATGAAGTCCACCAGCAAAGATGCTGTGAGTCGCTCAGCTTCTGTAACTGAGTTATGATTAGTGATTATAGGTTGTGGAATAAGATCAGTATAATAGGTCCCACAGCAGGAGAACCACCAGAGGAACTTTAAGAATGATTTTATGTTTTAAAAACAGAGCCCACTGCTGCTTGCATCATTCAAAGCTGCTGTCCATTTTGTGTGTTTTACCGTAGGTCCAGTATCTGAGAATTCTAGCAGGCTTGAACTGTTACTAACCTGGTAATGTTTGTGTTTGCAGGTGCTTGTTTTCTCTGAGTCTCTGGTCCCCACAGTGAGGAAGGCTCTGTGTGACCCCCTGGAGGAGGTCCGTGAGGCTGCAGCCAAAACCTTTGAGCAGCTCCATGCGACCATCGGTCACCAGGCACTGGATGACATCCTGCCTACCCTGCTCAAACAGCTGGTGAGCGACTGAGGATGCAAACAGTATAAAATCCACAAACAATTAAAAAGCTGTGCACTCTGGTCTATACCTAATTGGCCATGTTTTCCCAGGATGATGAGGAAACTGCTGAGTTTGCGTTGGATGGCCTGAAGCAAGTCATGGCGGTGAAGAGTCGCTCTGTGTTGCCTTACTTGGTTCCAAAGGTAAAACATCACATATAGTTTCCTTTTTCAGGCCTTTATTGTGTTGTTTGACTAAAATCCAATGTTTCCTGTGCTCCCTGCCAGCTGACTGCTCCTCCTGTAAACACCCGGGTCCTTGCCTTCCTGTCTGCTGTGGCTGGAGATGCTCTGACTCGCCATCTAGGGGTCATCCTCCCCGCCTTGCTTTCCTCCCTTAAAGGAAAGCTGGGAACAGAGGACGAGGCACAGGTAAAACCGGTGTTCACCAGTTATAGTGATTATATCTGCTGTTGTCTTTGAGGTCTTTTTTTTTTATTGGTTTTAGGATGCACCATAGCACTGCAGTTCCTCTCTCCTGAGTGTTTCTTTCAGCTATGCCACTCTTCGTTCTTTTCGACCTCTCCACTTTTCTCTGCTCACATGGAGTACTGCAAGGCACCACATTAGGGCTTATTATATTTTTTCTATAAATGTTTCTTTGGGTCTTTTTAAAGAAATATATCCTTTAAGTTCAACACAAATGACTCCACACTATCTCTTGCTGTAACATGGTGATCCATGGTGCTGCTTTTAAACCCAACAAAAATGAGCTCCTTGCCTTTAGTGTGAAAGAATACTCCAACGCCACAATAAACTGTCCTGGACTCCTGTCACTGAATGGAAATTTCACTTTGAATCTTTGCTTCTGAGTCCAAATTTGATGAACAAATTGACTCTATGGTTGCTTTTTTTTCATCTTAGATCGCTGTTAAGACAGAACAGAGGTTTTACATTTGTCTTTATTCAAAATACAGCAGCAGACAGCACAAAGAATACAGGG